>BMAV01014320.1:0-10990 GCA_019973955.1 Trichonephila inaurata madagascariensis | reverse complement strand
CACGAAATTTTTCGGGTGGGAAAAAGAATTTAAAGGAAAAAGGGAATAAATCAAGTAAAAAGGGCCATACACGATTGTTCTGAATTATTTATTTTTGTTGTACATTGGTAATAGACAGAAATCAAATCGATATAACCTTTTAAATACATAATTTTATTTTTACATTCCAATGACATAAAACTAAGAATTACTTATCAAGAAATGATGAATAACTTAATCATCCTTGTCATTTATAAAAAAAACAATCTTATTTCGTTATGATAGTATTTACTGCTTAGTTTTACTACCCAAATTTTTCAAACTAAACACTTGACAATCTTATTCATTTCATTTAAAGTATCTTTCAATATATCTTTTCAATTTTCTTTTTGACTAAATCTTTGCATCTCGCAGTTTTTTGTGATTTCAAGGGCTTAGTTACGTTGCATGTGCATTTGATTGGACAGTGATTGATTAAAAAATCAGATTATGTATCAAAATATATGCTCCATTGAGTATGATTATCATAGCGAATTTATTACGGTTTATATATCCGCATTAATTGTGTGTGTGTGTGTACGTAATTACAGAAAGTCACAAAATAAGTTATCAGAGACAAAAAAAAAACCATGTAAGTACTCCGCATGAAATTTTAAGAAGGGTGATAAGAATGTGATATTAATTCTTTGTCCATTGAATAGCCTCTAGAAAAACTAAAAAATATATATATTTCTGGAATCAGTTTAAAAATGCAGTTCAATCGAACTCATTTTTTACAAGATATACTCTAAGAATGAAGTACCTGAGTAATTTCATGAATTAAGATAACATAATTTGCAAAAATATTTAAATGATTTTACCAACACAAAACTATTCTTACAAGAAACACAAATAATCAATTAAACCTTCAGTGTGAAATTTAAAATGTAACATAGAATCAAATTCGTCTTACAAGCTAGACTCAGTGGAGCAACAGCCCATGAGGACCAGGACCTACTGTGCCTCTTACAGTTTTCGTTATCTTAGGCGCTGAGGTTCACGTGCAAAAGTTCAGGTCCAATTATCAGTCTGAAATGAAACTCCCAGTGCTTAGTTCACAATCAAGCTTGATACTCACGTATCGACCCACTAAAGGATGAATGCTGTTTCAACTTTTCCCAGCCCGGGATTTGAATCCCGGACCTGTTGCGTTGAACCGCGATACAATACCACTCAGCTACAGGGCTTAAATTTGCCTCTAATTGATGTAATTTTGATAGTTTTATGAATAAGTGTTTTAAAATTAAAGTTTAAGGTATACATCATATCAATTTAATAATTATTTAGTTATTATGAAAGGTTATGACAGAAAGAAGTATTAATAAATCTTGAATTATAGCTCTTTCACTTAAGAAGATCTTAGTGAATATATTTGCATTAAATTTATGTCATATTATTACCGATTTTATAATACTTAGTTTAAAAAAAAATACAAAAAGTGTACGAATTTTCCATAGTTTAATAAAAAGATACAAGGAAATATCAAACTAATAATTTTATACGAAATTACAACTACGTACTTTCAGCTTAATTATTCAAAATAAATATCATCATTCGTCCTAGAATATTCCATAACCTGCATTCATTTCGGTATATAAGGTATATAATCAGTAAGAATTGATATACAAGCGTTAATCCAAACAAATTCAATCAAACTTTAAATAACATTTTTTCATCACTATGAAGTTGCGTAAATTATTTTTTAAAATCGTTTTTAAAGTTGAAAAACACGAATTAATTAATTTTGCATAGTAATTTTGAATTAAATTTATTTTCCTAGAACGAAACATAATTGACAAAAGCTCGATATCTTTAAACATCTGAAATATAATTTTACCTGAAAAATGTTTGAAAAAAATATCAAATCTGTATTTATTTATTATAATTTTCTCATAAATAAAGCTTAAATAAATTAGATGATGCTTAAGCCCACACACAGATGATGCTAAGAAAAAAAATTAAATTTACCTAGCTGATAAAATTACTTATTCCAGGGAATATTTTTTAAACATATTTGTTTTAATTGTAATTTGAATAACTTAATTAATAATTTAATATTGTAATGAATAATTTTTGCAATCCTCTTATGGGTCTCGTAATAATACGTTATTCTTGAAATTTTGTAATGTGATCCCAACATAGATGAAATGAAAACGTTTAAATGAAAAACATTTTTTTTTCTTAATTAATATATACTTAGTCAAGTTCATGTGTAAAATACTTTACATATGTAAAGCCTTAGAAAAATTCTACATAAAACTAAATTAATCACTTTTAAATTCATAAAAATAGTATATACAGGAAAATATCATAATATTCAAATGAGAATATATAAATACGGTATAATCCATTTCTTGTACGTATAGCAGAAACATTTTTTCGGTATACATTTCGCCTATAGATTACGTAACACCCACTGAGACTAAAAAAAAATAACAAGATATAAAACGTATTAAGGAATATCCCTTTCTATATCAAAAGGAATATCTCTTTATATATATATATATAAAAGAACTTTTTCGTAATGCTATGATAAACTTATTACGTGCTATCGCAATTATGCTAATATTCAAGATTTCGCCATTTTGGGCCCCTTTCGCATGTGTGTCCCCTGAATTTTTAAACCCATTGATTCGTTTCTTTTGTCACCAATATGGGTGATTAATTTTGCATGCTCTCGCAAAAAATAACGCAATAGGGGCTGGAATCTTTGTTAAGTAAACGTTGTCTCATACAAAACTTTTAAAAGTCAACGGAATAAATACTTTTCAGGGGGGCTGAAAGGGGAAATTTTTGGGAATTTTATCTATGGGTGTTGGACGATGCTACTTCAGTGATGAATTTAACAAAGGGAGCGCCAAAAACAATTTTTAAGAAAAGAACAAAAATAAATAAAACCGCATAATTCATGTCGAAACACTTTTTTTGAGAAAAAGGATAAAAATTTGTAAAATCCGTACTTCAGTTGCCCCTAAAAAGGGACGGGAATATCCCCAATTAATAAAAACCAAAGATAAAGCAAACTGCACATTTGATGTTGAAAAATAAATACAAATTTTAAAGTTATTTTCTTGTACAACCTGCAAGCTTTTTTTTCTTAAAAATTGCGTAGACTTTGGCTAATAATACGCTTTTGAGATTGTTTCCAATTTTTAAAGATATCCTTTCTTATATGTTAATTCTCTTGATATTAATTAATACACATTCGTCTGAAGTTTACACAATAAGGTAGCAATAAAAATTAGATTTTCTAACTTTCTTTTTTTTATTCCATCCACAATTTGTGTGTGTCAAACTCAGAATCAACATACTATTTTTTCCAAATTTAGAACTTAAAAGAACAAAAAATACCAAATGAGAACTAAAACATATGGGTTTTGAAAAAGAAAAGTGTAAAAATTTAATCTGATTTCTTTTTAAAAAAATTTTTTGGAAACGTTTACTTTTAAACCTTAATAAAAGTCTATGGATTTTGTATTATCAGAAAGGGGAAAAACAGGGGTTTTCAAATAAAATATATCATATTTGCTGCTAAATAAGACTTAGATACAAAATAAAAACCCTCCCCCTTACAAAAAAATGTAGCTACAAAATAAATACTTCTTCAGTAAATTTTTTTTCTCCTTTTTTTTCTATAAATTAGAATTACAATGACTTATTATTTAGTTCTTTATATTTTGTTTAAACTGAAAAGAAATTTATAATTTTTAAATTTTTTAAAACATAAATGTTTTACAAAGCTTTTTTTAATGAACCATATACAATCTCCTTTTATTTCGTCAATCTTAACAGAAAAAAAGTTAGAACATATATTTTAAATTTTTTTTTAATTATAAATATATAAATGTGTCTTTATATTCATAGGTAATTGAATAGTTTGTTGGGAAATAAATCTTAGAATACGATGAACTTCCCCCTCTCCATTCATTTGAGTGATATTAAAATCTTATTCGGTATCATATGACACTACTTGTGCATTTTAATTTGGTTTTCTGAAACTTGTTGATTCTTTTTAAATATGAGAAATTTTTCGCAAGTTTACCCCTTTCTCTTTCTTCATGCCTTAATTAGTTATGAAGAATCAAATTTCAGACTTTGAATAAATATGATTTTCCGAAGAAAGATAATACTTTTACATCCAAATATTTTAATTTTGATTAATACTAAAAGTTCAGAATAAAAAAAAGTTAATAATTATGGCAGAACTCAGCTGAAAATAAGTTACAGATATTTAATATTGCTGTATCTAAATAAACAAGATTTTCAATGCAAAAAAATAAAACAAAAAGTTGTAAAGTTTTTATTTTGAAAAAAGAATAATAAGAAAAATTTTTAATTCACTTCTGAATTATATTTGTTTTCGATGTTTTCCTTAGAAGTTTTGTAATTATAACATGTCTTTCCTCTTTTAATTTCTAAGAGTTTTTAGTAATTTTGCTTTTTTGATTGAAAAAAGAGTATATATATATATATAAATATACATACATATATATGCAAGCCAATACTCATCGACTTCCCAAGATATTCCTTGTTTTATATTAAATAAACTTTTTGGCCCCCGTGAATGCAACACTGCAACCCCAAAGAAAGAAAAGAATATACAACAAAATTTTTTTTTGTGAAAATGTTGACCAATAGTCAAATGATTAAATTTATACACTTCGGAAGTGGGGTTTCCCTAGAATCAGTAGCCAGGTAGCCCCTTATTGGAATCACTGCTGCCACACGCCTCGGCATTGATTCACAGAGACTTTGGATGTGTTTTTGGGGGTAAACAGCCAAAGTAACTTCCACACGTTGCCAAAGTTGATCTGGTGAGGCGCTGGGTTGAATCTGGGTCAATCGTTGAAACCATGGAAACCCATTTTTTTTCTATCGGGGTCGGAGGCGGGGGCCGGCCGGGGTTTTAAACTGGTGATTAACGAAGAACCTTTGGAAAAGCGTGCCCGTGTGGTCACGCATTATCCTGTAAATATGGCTGTGGGCCCCCTTTAAGGTAAAGGGAAAAACAACTTTAAACCCACCTCGGAGATGTAGCGCTGGCTGTTTAAAGTCCCGGGAATCGTTCTAGAGGGTGCGAGGTATTCAATACCCTACCATGATACCCATTGCGGACCAGTGTGGCGGTGCATAAAACAGCTGTTACCATCCTCTCTCCTCGGTTCTTCGGGGGCGAATCGACCATCTTTTGGAAAGGGCGGGCTTTTTAGAAAAAACTTCATTCCATTCTGCCACCCATCCCTTTTTTTTATCCCCCCTTTGCGGAGGACGTCTGTGTTTTTTGTGTAAGGGGGAGACCCAAGTAATGGATGTCTTGCGGACAAACCACTCTGCTGTAAACGGCGTCGAATAGTACGCCGGGGCGAATGATGCGTTCAGCTAACGTGCTATGGTTCATGATGTTACTGAGCGTCCGTTACCCATGCGCACAATTTGCCCCCTTCTGGGGGGGACGGGGGATGTGATCGCCCACGCGGTCCGTCCCCCTGCATTAACGGTCACATATCCACATTACAGTTGTTTGGTTTCGCCCAACACTACTCGATTTCTCTAAAGATAATCAAATCACGGAGGCCACTATCCTTTTTGTTGAACTCGGATACTTGATCAAAAGCTGATCGCTTTTTTCACAGAGAAACTGATCTTTTTTTAAAAAACCACAAAAAAAAACAAAATTCCGCAAATCGTCGAAATCTCCAAGCTTTAAAATGCGCTTTGGGTGGCCCCAAAGGCGCGCGTGATGTTTTCTGCGCTAAAATTCAATTTTTAGCACATCTCACCTCAGCTAATGCATGTTGTAAATTTTTTTATTTGCAGGCTTCCTTCAGGGTGTTGCATTTACGGTGGCAAGCGGCGTTTTTTTTTGATATCTAAATACAAACCTTAGGATATCAGTTGTATTAAAACTTTTAAAACCCCTTGCATATTTTTAAAATAAAAAATACTTGTGAATTTCCAAAAGTATGTTTGTCTTTTTCTTCCTGCATACTAGCCTTGGGGGCAAATTCCCACAAAGCCTGTTGAACAGAAGATACATGCCAGCCAAATTTAAAATTTGTAAGTCTAATTGCTCAAAAATCGGAAGGTTTGTCTAAAGTAAAAACTACTTTGCAATAATATAGAAACATTTTCGTCGTACAAAGGGTTTTGTAAAGCGAACCCGAAAAATCAATGGTCTGCAGCTTTTAGCTTCAAAAAGATAAAATCCCAAAGAATTTTCTTCCCCTAAAATTGTAACGCATTTCCCTTAAACACCTTTTTTGGGCGGGAAAAAATGCTGTTTTACCCAATACACATGAATGTTTACGAGAATTGATGGTTTACTTTCTTGTTAACTCTGTCTCACCTATGAACTAACAGTATAAGGCTGGAAAATGATGACCCTTGTTCGTTTTAAATATCCTTTAAAAAATTTTAGGGCTCCCTTTTCAAAAATTTTAATTATCGTGACCCAAATTGAATAATAATTTTCACCCCCCCCATTCCTAACAATGTATTGAATTCAATAAAATTAAACGGTGCTAAAACAACTGCACGATTTAACCTCAAGTACCCGGATATATAAACGTTTCGCTCACCAAAGCATTATTTTCCCCGGATGTATATATACACGTCTTTCTAAAGTGCGATCTTTTCTGCTCAATGCTATCTATAAAACTATTCCGAAGGCTTTGGAATGCAATAAAAGGACCTTGACAATGTTTGCGAAGGATTTACAATTTTTTCAGATTATTTTTCCTTCTTTATTCCGCTTCCATCCCGCCAAAAAAAAATACATCACTTACGTACGCCTATGTGGAAAACGGTTGGCATTGGGAAGCGAATCGCTTAACTTTTAATCGGCAGTTAAATAAATTAATATAAACCGTAAAAATTATCAAGATAAGTGTTACTTTTTGTATATAATTTTATATATGACAATCCGATGGGGTCACTAGTAAATATTAACCCTCCAAGCGGTCTGCACGTAAAATTCCGCCATTCCAGATATGCTTTTTCTGCCTTTAAGCAAGATTCCCAAAAGCAGCCGAGCCGCATTCTTAAAAATACGGCTCAAATGCTGAGAATCACCTGAAAAAAAAAATATTGTTGCATTTTGAAGCATCTCCAGAATGGCAAGACTTTAAGTGCAAACCGCTTAGAGGGTTACTTGTTCTTTACTTAGTATTGTTAAATTAATTATATAATACATTGTGTAGCATTCATGCATTTATAAGTGTTATATATCGGTGTAAAGGTGTATTTCATTTTTTATTACGTCAGAATGTATATTATTTACTTTCAGTAAACTAATAATTTTTTTCAAAAATATTCTTTTGTTTTTCGACTTTTTAATATGCTCGCGCCCCCCTCGTAGTGTTGTCATGCCCCACAGTTTGAGAAACGCTGATCTAGGATTCATAAATTTTGGGATGCTTCTTCAGTTTGCTGAAGATGGTGCAGGTGATATAGATGATTTCCCTTTTCCTACAAAGACTCCAGATGTTTCAGCGAGAAATCCCAAAACATTGGACAGTCGCTTTGACTGGACAAACTTGAGGTTTTTCCTACTCAAGATCAAACACAATATCCTTATCGTTCGGAGTCAGTACGGTTTGTTCATTACTCGTTGCGAATCTTTGGAAATAATCTTTGTCAGTTAAATCCTCATGATGATGTCTTTAAACTGTTTGGCTAGTCATACACCTCACTGGACATTGTTGAGCACTTAAAAACAGTGTGTCTCACTTATTGTTCTCTGGAGCTCCGAACTTCAGTTATGTTAGATTAATCGTTTTAAGTAAACACGTACTCAACTTCGAAAAATTGCAGACTTATAAACATCATAATGACATCTCATCAGAATTCCTTTAAAGACTTGTAGACCAAGAAAACTTTCATAGAGAGCAAAAACAGTGAAAAATAGAGTTATTAATAAACTTACATATATATCTGCGAATGTGAAAAAGAAAATGAAAGATACAAAATTAAATGTCCTTGTTATTGCGTCATTCCGAACAAGTTGTATATCAGCTAGCTTAGTTTCCGTTTAACAGTCATCGAATTATCATGAAGTCAGTGTGCGAAATAGGATTAAAAAGTTCCCGGAGCGAACTTGTTACATGAAAAAATTTTGCAGTAGAGTGAGTACAAAAACTCATCTGTGTCACTGCATTCTTCCCTTTTTCTAAAAAAGCTTGTCCCAAATCACGTGGTCGGTGGCTTGACCCGGCGTCAAATTTTGCAGGTAGATCAGCGTTTCTCAAACTGTGGGACGCCCTCCCCCCTTGAGGGGCATGATAATTCTACTAGGGGGGCGTGAGCATAGTGAAAAGTCGAAAACAAAAGCTTATTTAAAAAAAAAAATATTAATTTACTGAAAGTAAACAAACAAATTACATTCCGACATAATAAAAAGTTAAAAAAAAACACATTTGCACTACATAATAAACTTATAAATGTATCAGTACTGCACAATGTATTTTATAATTAATTTAACATTATTACGTTAAGAACAATTTTAATAATGATCAGTGATCCCATGGGCTTGTCATATATAAAATTATATACAAAAATTAACACTTATCTTGATAATTTGTACAGTTTGTAATTAATCCCTTTACTTCTGATTAAAAGTTACGCGATTCACTCCTCGGTGCAACCATTTTTCAAGGTAAGCGCGCGTATGTGATGTATGGGGAGAGATGAAAAGGAATAAATAATTAAAGCGTTTCCTGCAGTAAGTAGATCGTTCGCAAATACTGTCAAGGTCATTTTATTGTATTCCGAAGCTTTCGGAATAATTTTACTGATAGATGTGCTAAGAGAAGATAGTACTTCGGAAAGACGTATATATACGTCCGGGGCAATTAACGCTTTGGCTAAGTAAGACGTTTATAAAAGTAGTTGGTACTTAAGAGGTTAAAGTCGTATTGTAGCTTTAGTGTCATAGTATAGTATTATTGAATTCAATACATTGTTATCGTATGGAAGGGGGGCGCGACGAAAATTTTGATTGAATATTGGGCGGCAAATATTAAAACTTTGAGAAGCACTGAGGTAGATGTATTTAGTAACCGGCGATTGAAAGAGCGTTAGTTGAGCAGAGAATAATATAAAATTTTGTGTTGGCTTGGAAAAGAGATTTACGAAACGGATTACGGAAATTTACGAAATGTTGAAGCTTGTTAGTGGCACTGATACATTATAGCGAATGCAAGATTTTGAGTGGCATCAGCGTTTCAGAGAAGGCACGGAAAGTGTGAAAGACGGCAAATGCTCTGGACGTCAACCCATTTCCTGCCCCGGTAAAAAACATCGAAAAGTTTTGCGCTGTGATACGTAAAAACAGGCTTCAAATAACGACGGGTGAAAACGAAAATAACTGCTTTCCATATTCCTCTTACACCCCTGATTTCGCTCCTTGAATTTTCAGAATATTTCTTGAACTGACACGTCACTTGCAGGGTCGTCCATTTCAATCTGCAGATGAAGTTAAAAGTGCATCGCAGGCTTAATTAAAAATTAAAGGGCATGGCTAAAAATGGATTCCAGAAATGTTTCGATGAATTTTACAAGCGATGGCAAAAGCGTGCTGTTTCTCAAGGGTCCTATTTCGAAGGAGGATATGATTCATAAACTTAACATAATATTTCTTAAGTTTGTGGGAGACAGGATGATTAATGAACGAGGTGATGTTTTCAGATTTACATGACTTGCTTTATTTTCATGTTCGGTAACTGCTCTCGAAGGGACGCGTGTGCTGCCAGGGAAGTGTGAAGTCGGAAGGAATTGAATGCGCGGGATCACCAGAGTTGAAAAGCTGACGCATGCGCAGATTGCATCTTAGGTGCCTGCGCGAGTAAGCACTATTCGCAATTGCTGGAGGTCTCGCGCACACACAGATCGCAATGTAAAGCATAACAGAATGAGGAGTTGAGAAACTCTACAAGTTATAGGCTCAGTCCGGGAACTTTTAAATCCTACTACGTATAATGAAGACTCTTTGCAAAAGGATTAGGTAAACTCACACACTTGCAAGGCTATTTGAGACTTGTAGAAACTATTTGTGTCCAGGATTTATTATGAGTCATCTAGATATACCCTCCTAAGAGTTTTTAACTCTGGCGCAAAACCATCTTGTGTGTATCAAGTAATGTCTTTGAAAGATAGAAAGTTAGATAAATTTATTTTAACATCTCTATTGCATGGATTCATCAAGAGTTTGTAAAATAATAGTCATAATTATTATAATTAGTAATACAATTTTCTAGGCTTTATTACAAATGCGGTCATCTGTTTCACTATTTTGAAAACTTTTAAACTATTTTCCTCAAGTATTTCTTGAAGTATTTTCAAGTATTTATCAATATGAATTCAAATTAACATTTTCTTTTGAAAAACAAAGACAAGTCTGTATCGTTCAATAAAATGTTCTCCAATTAACTAAGTGGAAGAGACGTCGACAACCAAGCATTACAGAAAATATGTAAATGACATATTCCAATTGGACTGAACTGATGTAACTAATTCCTACGCCTTTCCGGTTTCTATTTAATTACTTGTCTAGACACTATTCTTTCTAAAATAAATAACAAATATTAGTATATCAATAGCAATTGAACATTCAACAGTAATAAAATATTTTGGAACTAAAAGAGAGGGTTATTTTTTATTTTTTTTCATTTTTTCATTCTGCTCAATGCAAGTTATATATTCTTATTGCTGAACAAATATAAGCGAATGGAGTTGGAAAGAAAATTTCTTTTCGTAATTCATTTCTTCCGACTCTCAATTAACCTCACTGCGTTATGAATCCTACAAAAAAGGGCATTATTTCATAAAAACACTCAGAGCATTTTTAATAGAATACACCTCAAAGCCACGTTTGAATACGAAAGAAAAATTTGAATTGGTTAAAACGAAAATGTATTTTAAGAACAGGTATTTGATTATGGTGGCGTTATGACATATATTCTTGGGATTAAAATTC
>BMAV01014319.1:0-23290 GCA_019973955.1 Trichonephila inaurata madagascariensis | reverse complement strand
TCCCTTCACGTCCCCAAGGACAGACTTTTTTTTCCTTCCTCACAAATTGGTTGGAGTTTGAGAGAAATTTTTAAACCCCAATTGAAGAAAAAAGAAGAGACCTATTCCTAGGTAATCGTGATTTGTGGAAGGGGGTCAAATGAATGACCGTCACTGGAAATCTTTTTTTCCCTTTATTTTGTTGAGAAAACAGTCTTCCGAGATTTATCTGAAGCTTTTAATCCTCTGACCCATACATTGCTTCTAAATCCACTTTAAACGTGAGTGACATTAGCAATATTCTTTTTTCTTTAAGAAAAAATATTTGTTTTTTTAATAAGGAAATTATCTTGGATAATTAAAATGTCATATATTAGAATTATTTGTTGCATAAAATTGCTGAACGCAATTTTGGGTTTTGCATTACTAGTAGTACATGTTGATTTTAGTGTATACGGGTATATTTATATTTAATTGTGTTACGAAAACCCTATGGGATTACGTTATGTATGAAGAAATAATGTATAATTACAAATATATATTGAATTTTCAGGTTTTTTCCGATAACATTTCTAATATATTTTGATGTATTGTAAGGTTTAATCAAAAAAAATGAAACAAATGTATAAATTTCAAAAGGTTAAATCAACAATTTGAATTCATAACGCGACAATTATGAAAAAAAAATTAGTAAATAAATAAGATGAACAAATAGAAACATGCATTATATGAGTGTAAAAAATATATAAACTAAATAAAGAAAGATTTTCACTTATAAGTGGTTAAAAGTATGCTGCAATTTAAATGAGGTACCAAACGCATTTTAATATTTACCACTGATCCTGGCTTAAAACATGCATCCGTACTTTTAAATTGCATTTTTTTAGTTTTGATATACTCACCGTAAAACACGCACCTGTTTTTTACTAAGAATTCTGAAATCCACATATGCAATGTTATCATTGAAGACTAAAAGTAGTGTAATATTAACATACTATAAATAAAGCACGGAATGATATAAAATCCGAGGTGATTAAAAAATTACTTAAAATGTACAATTTATCTAACAATCTAGATGGAATGAAAAACGGTTACTTATATTTATGAATTATACTAAAAGTCGAGATGAACAAATGAATTCGAATTCAATGATGTGCGTAAAGATGTATAGGAAAACGGATGTGATGTTTTTCATGCACAGAATTTAGATACATGCAGAAACCTAATTTTTTAAGGCTTATTCTTTTTATTTTTAAGGCTGTTATATTTATAGATATTCTTGCTTTTATTTTTTGAACTGGTGTACGTGCTCCTCGATATGTATGAAAATCCAATGACATAAAAACTACCATATTATATATATATATATATATAACTCAATTGTTAAATTTGCAGTTGAGGAATTTTATACACCATAAAATAGTGCGTATAACGCGTATAACGCGCACTTATATTTTCAAGTTACATTTTTTTATTTAAGTTATATTTTCTTAACAACGCGCACTCTCATTTTTACGAGGACACCTTAAATGTACGTTTACAATACTTCTATATTTATAAGTCATTTATTCAAGGTATTATAACAGGATTTTGAAAAATTAATATATTTCTAGAAATACGACTCCTTAAGTTCATTGTGTATGTCATTTCTTTTAAATAAACATTATTTCTCAATATATGCAGAAGTCTAATTTCTTTTATGATCATCTCTTTTTTTAATAGCTTTCATACAGCTCCCGCCTTATTACGCACATCCGTAATTTTCTTTTTTATTTTTTGTGTTAAACGCGTGCGTTATACGCCGGATTTTTCGGTAACTGATGATAGCTTTGATGATTAATGTTTTAGTTTACCTTAACAACGGGAAATATCCTTTATCTAAAAGTTTTATTTCTACAAAAACTGCCACATCGGTTTACTTCAAAATTAGATGATGCAATATTACATCATCCAATTATTATTACCAATCAATGCATGCATTAGAGAAAATCATATAATTATCAAAACTTCCGGTTGAGAAAGCGACAAAAGCTGAGAACTCCAGAACGAACAAAGAATGTTTTTGTGCCACGGTTCTTAATAACGGTTCTTATAGTCACCGACATTGCGGGAGGGGAGGAGGGTCCGTGAAGGTCCCTCATTTAATGTTAAGGTTTCCTTCTCTTACAGACTCTGAAAGACCTAGTGGAAAAATTAAAAGATGTGCATCTTAGACAAGATATATATATATATATATGAAATGAATTTGTATAATATATCAAAAATCATAAATAAGAGATAATGAACATAACAAGAAATAACGTAATAAAAATATAAAAGCTAAACATGAAGATTGAATTTATAGAAAAATACAAAAAGGAACTATAAAAAAGAACCTAACGAGTCAGAAAGCAATTTCGGACTTGGAACCGAATAAGTGGGGTTAAACTAGTTTGAAGGAGCCAACCTTCCCCCTTTGCAACTCGGTAGGAAAAACCAAATAAAATAAACAAAAATTCAAAGTATATAAAAAATCACAGAAAGTATGATAAAACCACTGACTACTATTCTGCAACAAATTCTCCCCAAATTCTTAAAGCAGAAAAATCCTAAAACATTTACGTAAGAAAAGTAGAAAAATCCTAAAACAATTACGTAAGAAAAGCATTTTTCAAAAAAGAATTTAACAAAATGTCCTTACTCACAGAGCTTTTTCCAAGAGAATCAAGAGTCTTGAGATTAATGAAAAGCAATTATTCACCGAGTTAAAAAACCTGAATATACATAAACGCATATTTTGAACTGTATTTTAAACTAGCCAACAAAGATAGATACCAAGAGAGATGACAATCAAATTTGGTAGGCTATGAATTGGTTGATTGTCAAAAATGCAAATTTGCCAGGTTCTAATTTTGTTGGTTGTCAAAAATGTGTAAGATGTTGAAGATGTGCGTGGAAAAGATGTAAACTGTGAGATGATTGTTGTAATATAATCTTCACAGCAAGACCATTAACATGCTGGCTTTGAAATCCTATTGTTGTGTGGTGGATTTAAAATTAGAAGTAGCAAGACGATTAATGTAATTGTGATGAATAAAGTTCTTAAAAGTTAAAAGGGGATTCTGTGTTTTTTTTCTCTCCCTTTTTTTATATATATATATATATATATATATATATATATATATATATATATAAACTGTCTTCTTTAAAAAATATTTTGATAAAAAAAATTTTAGTTTTTATTGGTTTCAACTACACCCGTGTAATATTCAATCATCCTGGTACCTCAGTAGAAATCCAGAAGTTCATACAGGCTCATGCCTATGAAATACCGGACTGCCTTTTCGCGCTTTGTGATCAGTCATATATCGTCAGGTCAGAAGATATTTCCGCAGTACCACTGGTATTATTCTGAGCTGACCCCCTACGCACATCTCGACTTGTTTAGATTTTAAAAAGGACGACATCCTCCAAGACCCTCATCTCTTTTTAAATTTTCTTAAAATTTTTGGATTCATGGGGATTGTCTAGTTGAGATTAGCAAAAATAACTACATAGTCATTATACATCGTAATGTTGTTGTTTTCAATAGTAGAAACACATGTGAAATTATTATTTTGTAATATCTTTAATTAGATGTATACTGTTTTATTAAAAAGAAAAAAAATGTGTTAAAAAGTCTGCACAAGTAGCAGATTCAATCTTAGAATTACTGAATCTAAATCATACATGTGTTGGGAATCAGGTAGGGTGTTCGAAATCTTTGGGATGCGCTATGTCAGGTTAATACATAAAGAGGAGAGGGGCCTTTTTCCTTTAAAGAGAATGTTTTGAAACTTATTCCTACTTTATTTTTTGCCAAAAGGTTAGATTTAAATAAATTGTTGGGTATTTTTATATTTCGAGGGTGAAAGGGATAAAGTCGCCAAAAATCATGCAAACGACGCCAAACGGGATATTCACACTGATAAACATTTACCACCACAATTACAAAACAAGCCATACAAATATATATTTTAATCTCTCAGTAGTTTTTTTTTTAATATGTATCGAAAATGGATGAAAAAATAATAAGACTCTAATATATAGTAATATTTTTATGTATATATTGTGTGTTGTTGCCGATAACGCCAACTTGGGCAATTTAGTGCCAGCGAAACGGAAAAAAATATTTTTCTTGTAATAATAATCTTAAACAATTTTATGTGTTCATTCTAATTCAACGGTCACTAAATATTAAAAAAAGGTATTCATCTGTATACTATTTTTAAAACCACAGCTCTGAACGGGGACAGTCACATAAAGCTCGTTTATACAATGCGTAATACTATATTGTACATTACTACAATTACAGAGAACAGTCAAATGCACTGAAAAATATTTATTTTCGCGTATTACAGATATTCCATTTCCAAGCAATAATTGGAAAAGGAATGTGATCGTCGCGTGAGTTTTCACACAAATTAAAAAAAAGGAAGGTTTAGTTAGCGAGGATGCGATAAAGAAAAATAATTAATTTCTCTAAGCTTGTTCGCGTTTAATGAATAAGCTGCTGATCAAACAAGCAGATTTTTTTTTTATTTTCTTCATTCTTTAATAACCCGATTTCGAGTATGAAAGAAGAAAGTGGATATGCGTAACGTATAAATGAATGTATTACAAGGTGAATACGAAAGTGGTCGTTAAATCCCATAAACCCGTTCGCCTTTTCTCATTAATCACATTGATGATTTATCATCATGTAATAATCCCGTTTCGAGTAAGAAAAAGATATCGCGTCTTGTTTATGCCTCTTTTAGCATCGGAATTATTTACACTTCATTGGAAATGAAGGAATAGAAACATTCATAACTAATGAAGCCTTTTTTTTTCAAATATCAGAAAGATTTATGGTAATTTATATTTTGATTAAAAAATGGCCTTTGTATGATTGAAAATTTATACTGATACGTTAGTAATTTCTGATTTCATAAATTAGTTCTGCTTCAGTTACGGTGTAGATACACATACACACAGTTGCGTAACGAAGAATATTAGGGCCTCCCTCTCCCTGTAAAGTCAGGTTTTAGGCCCCAAGCTGGATTTTACAAAGGGTATGAAAGCGGCATCGGTCAAGCTTTGGGCCCTCTACATTCGGTTGTGGGGGTGTAAGTTACGTTACTACACACACACATAATTATATATATATATATTTAACTGAGAAATCATACATGACAAATTGTGTGATTCAATTTATTAAATTCACTGTCTAATTTTATTGTCGTATTAACTAGTAAGTTAAACACTTAGTATGCATTACGTCCTCCATATTTGGGTTTAATTTTCTATCTAAATATTTCTAGCAATAATAAATTTAATAAATAAAAACTACTATTATAGAGACGCCTTACTTTCATTACAAAATCAGTACGGTGATGAAGTTATAAATCTGAATACTAGCCATCCTTTCCTAAATTTATTAGAAATTTTAAAAATTCGATTGGTGAACTTAACGGAAGAATGTTAAGTTCAACGGAATGAAGGGGTTCACTCCTGATAATGTTAAAGTTCAACAAAATTTTTTTGTAGATATGTTCCACTTTATACATATTTGCTTCTCAAAAACACATAGAGAAAATCTGGAATTTTAGCAGCATGTATTACCAAAGATGTTACCTCTATGATTAGATAGTTCTTCAAATAAAGAATTTTACTAGGATAAGTCCTTCGTATTTCTCAATTGCCCTTACAAGACGGATGGTCGCTATTTCAACCCAAAAAACAGTACTTTAAAAGAAGGGATGGGTTATAATGTCACACACACATTATAACTGTTTAATACAGCGTTTCTAAAACTGTGGGGCGCGCCCCCTTGAGGGGCATGAGAACTCTACGAGGGGGGCGCGAGCATATTGAAAAGTCGAAAACAAATAATTATTTGAAAAAATTATTAATATACTGAAAGTAAGCAAACAAAATACATTCTGACATATTAAAAAATAAAATATACATGTCCACACTGATATATTACACTTATAAACAAATCAGTGCTACACAATGTATTTTATAATTATGTTAACAATACAAAGTTAAGAACAAGTTTACTAATTATCAGTGACCCCATGTTCTTACCATATAGAAAATTATATACAAAAATTAATATTTATTTTGATAATTTTTGTATGGTTTATAATAAACCTCTATATATATATATATATTTGTGTGTGTGTGTGTGCTGATTAAATGTTACGCGATTCTCTACCATATGCCAACCTTTTTCCACGTAGGCCCGAGTATGGGATGTATTGGGGGGGGGGAGAAGAGATAAAGAAGCAAAAATAATCTGAAATAAGTAAATCCTTCGCAAATATTATCAGGGTAATTTTATTGCATTCCAAAGCCTTCGGAATAATTTTAATTTTATGGATAGCAGTGCACAGAAAACATCGTACTTCGGAAATACGTATATATACGTCAGGAGAAATTAATGATTTGGCTGAATGAAACATTTATATACGCCGGTGGTACTTAAGAGGTTAAAGTTGTGTCGTAGTTTTAGCATCAAAATATAGTATTATTGATTCATTGTTATTGTAGAGGGGGCATGATGAGAATTATGATTGAATATTGGGTCGCGAGTACTGAAACTTTGAGAAGCACTAGTTTAATATAAGTTCCTAGCAAATACATATTTTTTAGATGAATTTATTAAGAGATTGAGCTTGCAAAATTATTATATACCACCTTCTAAATGAATACATTTGAAAATATGGGGCGATAAGCCTAATTGCGGCGGGATGCCGGCAGTAAAATTAACATCGGTAGTGTACTCAAGAGAGAGAATCAAGACCTCAATCCAAAACTAACAAAGATTTATTATGATTATCATAGCCAAATAATAATAACAATCCATGAATGAATTTTAGAATTAAAGTAAAATTAGACAAAGAGGCACTTAATATAAAAAAGAACACTTTCTAACGTCTAGAAACTTTCGTCTAATACTTCAACTGGGATAGTACGTCCGCTCGGTATGAGGGAAGTCGTAGAAGTGATAAGTTGTAGGGGGCGCCAGAAGCGACAATAGCAGACACGTCCATGGTACCAACAGCATAATTTGCAAAAAGAAAACATTTCTAAGTTTTATTTTCATCGGTATGACTTATTTAATTGTTCCGGGTTGTAAGCAAGTTATTACGTAATAATTTTTTTGGGGGAAAATTTTACTATTTTTTGAAACTATTCCGAACCTGAATGCTATGATTTTTTGTCTGTTATCACCAAAAATTTAAATCATTTCTTTTTTTGACTATTATTTCTCCGTTTACACTAAAAGAATAAAAAGAAAATAAAAAAATATTGTTATAAAGTAATAACGATTAAAAAAATTTATCTAACAAAAATATCTTAATGCTCAATTGTTTTTTCGTTTTAAAAGTAGTTATTTTACTCTTAAAAAATACAATACTTCCATTGAAATTTCCCTTGAAAAAAGTATCCTTTCATCTTTTAGAGTAATAAATTATTTGAATATATGCATGCATCCAAAAGTCAAAGTACTTGAGTGCAAAATTTATTACCAGGACTGACTCTAGGGAGGAAAACTGAAATGCTTTCATGAAGCTCATAGAACGTGAGAACAAATTTAATCTACGTTGAACCAAGAGAATAATTCCTATGTTTTAGAGCTTTAAAAAAAAGAATCGTCCCTTTTAAAAGGTGAGTTTTGGTTAGAGGGAGGTTTATCCATTATACGAAGAGCCCATCGCAATTTTCCACTAGTCTATGAGACTGTGAATAAGGGGTGTTTTTATATTGATAATTATATAATATATATATATATATATATATTATATTAAACTTTAAATGTTATAATGAATAAAAATACTACGACTAAAAAAAAAGTAAAAAAGAAAAATGTTTGGAGTCAGGGGTCCGGGTTATAAACCCCTAAATTTCATTATACAGTGGTTTAATTTCTAGGCATTGATACGGGTGTATAAAACGGTTGTAGCAAAGTTGACATCTAACAAAGCGTTTGGGTTAATTGTATAATGTAATGCAATTTATAAAATTTCAGAGCGAAGGTTAAAAAAAAATATGCGAGAAACAGGGACTCTAATTTTGGATACGATGAAAAAATTCTGTTACAAAATTAAAATTTTTATAGGTTGTTTCGTAAAAAAAAAATAGTTTTCTTATAAAAAATTTTTATTCTCGATTTTAATTTTGAAATTTAATACCATTTGGAATCTGTAATAACTTTTAAAATGACAGAAACTCAAACGGACCCATGAAACTTCTACCGATAAATGAACTTTAGTTTCAAATTAAAAACCCGGAAAAATTCTCTTGAAATTGAAAAATATAAATTTAATATAAAGAAGTGATATAAATTTTTTTAAGGAATCTGACTACGTTCGGAACCGTGATTTAAAAAAAAAACCATAAATGGATAGTTTTCATGATATTTAGTGTCACTTAGAATAGAAAAATTAAAAATTGTTTTAGAATACTTGACAAAAAAAATTATTAAATGCAATATTTCGTCAAAATTAACTTAGAATAACCTTTTTTAAAAAGTTCCTTTTTTGGAAAAAAGCTTCTATTATAATAATATTTTTCCTGTTTAAAAAACGACTTTTGACAGAGGCTCAACTATGAATTTGAAAAAATTTACATTATGTTCAAGTTTCAACCAATTGAAATAATTATCGGGTTTTTTCTTTAAAAATTTTTCCCTCTGTTGTCATAAAACATGGATAAACCCACTTTTAAGTTTCATTTCAAAAAAATTTGTTAGCCTCTGTACAAAGATTGAGCTATAAACAGACAAAAAATTATTTTAATAAAACATTTTTTTAAAAAGAGAATATTTTGAAATGGGGCATCTATGTTCATTTTGTCAAATATTGTACTTAAAAAATTTTTTTATTTTCTATTCTTAAAAAAATTTTATTCTTTTTTAAACTAAGTGACACTAAATATCATAAATATTATCCATTTACACGCTTTTTCAAAATCATGGTTCCGAACGTAGTCGGACACCTTAAAAGACAATTTCTACCTAGACTAACAAAGAAAACTTTTATTTTAGTTGCATTCTATTAAATAATTACAAATAATATAAATATGTATATACATATGGCATAATTACAATATTAAGTGGCAAAACAGAAAGCGATTTTCCTTGCAATTGTCCTTTCTTTTAATGGTTTTCTACAATTACATTTTAGTTTGTTACTATTTATTCATTAATTAATTTTAATTATTCCAATAAAAGAGTATAGTAAAAAAAACACATTCACGTTTGCCATCCCAGGGGGCGTGAACCCCAAAATTTTGAATTAGAATCAAAAAACTACCCATTCGCTAAAGGAACTCACCGAACGATTTTCCTTTTCATATATGGTGTTGGACAATTTTTTTTTTCTTACTAATTATTCATTAAATAATGAATTCTTATTTGAAAAAAATTTATTTAAAATCAATGTCCAATACAGGTTTAAAAATAATTTGAACTTAGTAGATGAATAAAAGATTTTATTGAAAGGGTTTAAAATTTGCACAAGAAAAAAAAATATATATATATATTAAAATTTTTATATATATATATATATATATAGTTTTTAAAAAAAATAAAATAAAAAGTGAAGAAGTACTAAATCTACAGTGAAAAAAGGAAAAAATTGTTACCAGACACAACAAATGTAGATACAAAAAGTCTTTGGACTAAACTGGGGAAAATTTTGATTTCTAAAGTGTCCGAAAACCAGAATTAGGGTTAGCAATGTTTTATGGATCCAACTTTCCCCGTACAGCAGGAATTTTCATATATATGTATATAGGGTGAGTGTAAACTAATATTTGGAATTGAAAAATGACAGATTTAATCAAGAATATTTATTACTCATACTGATCAAATACACTGATTTTACGGATTATAATTGGTTTAAATAAAAAAATATAAATCAGATCGGTACAAACTAGTTAATGATTGGCCATAAAGAGAAGAACCTTGAATCTGCATCTTTGATAAAAGAGTTCGGTTCAATTAAAGAGTCCTTTTATAGATTATCCGTTGTTTTCTAATATGAAGATTCATTGAGATGAGTAAACAGTAGGAGGTTAAATTCTACTAAGGGGAAAGTGGGGAAATTCATTTAATAATGCCCGCGGCAATTAAATAAATTAATATATTCCACGCTTACCTGAAAAGAGGTAATATCAATGTTGATTGCTATCAGATAAACACAAATACAAAACGGACTCGTAATAGGGAATCTAACATAAATCATTGCCTGGGAAAAAAAATTTAAAAAAAATTGAACGGAAAATTATCAATCCATTTTATTGATAATTTTACAGTAAATTTTTAAATAAATTTTTTCCTATTTTTAGAATGAAAGTTTTATCATGAATTTTTATTATGATTTGACTTTTTTTAAATGTATAGTATCCCACTGCAAATGAATTTCGCATAAAAATGCTTTTTTTTTTAATAAATCGCAGAAGAAAATTTTTTCTACAAACTGGATATTACAGCGCATTCGATAAAATTCGGAAAAGAAATATGACGGTTTTCGTTATAAATAAATTCTATACACAGAAAATGAGAAGAGTAGTGAAATGGATTTCATATCAAATTCAGTTTTTTTTTTTTGTTTTGTTTTACTTCTAGTAATGAGTAATAATAAATAAGTTTAAAAAAAAAATGAAGATACACTTTCTCCCTCTAAAATATCTGATAAAATTTTTTATGTTCCTTACAACTATAATTAACCTGATAAATATAACTGTTCTCGTGTAGGATGATTTATAATATGTATGATAACAGAGTGCACGATTTAAAATAAATTATTATTAACTCTTGATTAATGTTGACCTAGTTTCATTATTTCAATTTCAAATATTTTGAAAGCAAATGATCAGTGTCTATTATGATATTACTATGTTGCAGTTTTAATTAAAAAAATAGAACAAGCATAAACATAAAGCATATATAGTGATATTGTTGTCAAAAAGAGAGATAATATGTCATAGACGTAAATGAATAGTTCAAAAAACTAAAGCAACAAATCTGGCAATTATAAAATTCAATTTATTCACATAGAATAATGGTACTTTTTCGTTGAAGGCATTCTATACACTTTCGGCGTCAAGAAGGAAGAAATAAATCTATTTTTCTCCCTATTTCTCCATTTTGATATTAAAAAATTCTTCTATGCAATTTTTTGCAAATCTTCAATCATCATTTTTTGCACTCACGGTCGAAACCAAATCTATCTCGTGCTTCTAATAGAAGTTGAAAAAGTAGGATTTTAATGATGTATAAGAAATGTCAGTGGGAACATTGGATTTTTACAGGTTTCAGCTACAAATATAATTCCATATAGCTTAAAATTTGAGATATATGTTAAAAAAAGATGTCAGAAAATTGCATCCATTTGTAAGTGGTTCATCAAATTTCGTTCATTTTAACATTAGCGAATCAAATCGTAATAGAAATAAAGTAATATATAAGATCAAAATTAAAAAAAGCTATTTATTTTTTCCTCAATTTATCATTTTTGTGCACATATTACTTTCTACAGAATGACTAAATGAAATACGAGCTACATTTTTCACAGTAGTTTTTTATAAAAAAATGGGTATATTTTGTTGCTCTTTATTTTATTTATATCCGACCCTTCGTTTTTTCCCCCCATAATTACATTTTAAACTTCAAAGTTGTAAGTTCTCTTAATAAACTCCTGTCACAATCCGTAAAATATATTTGTTATAGTAAATTCTAAGAAATATTGCGCTTGAAATAAAAGCTATAGTGCGTTTTGAAGATACTTAAATAAGATTTATCTATTGCTCCAAATCAATGGTTTATTTAAAGATTAATGTATTGGATAATTCAGTAATAAGTATGATAATTAATATTCTTTCATACTATATAAAATTTGATAATATTAATAAATTAAATCCTGTTATTTAATTTTTATTAAAATACGCAAGTATTGGACAACACGTTTAAGGTATCCGAACACGTTCTGATTACTTTTTAACAAAATAGCACATTTAAACATTATAAATGCCTTTTTAGGACTCAATACCAATAAACATTAATATTTAACTGTATATATATATATATATATATATATATATATATATTTAGTCAATTTTTAGTAAGTTACCTCTATCTTGTAATGGATTTAGATATTTCTATCCATTATTTCCTATGGTTTTGCTCAGTGTTATTTACAAACAAAGGGAAGGTTGCTGGAAAAACATGTTCAACCCCACTTTTATATAAATTAATTTTATATACTAACTGTCTAAGTCAATTGTTCATGGCACTGCAGCATCCATTTTATATTTATTATCTGATTACTCTTTTGTCCTTCATTGTGTGATTTTCCTGCTGTCTATTGTTTTGTCGAGTTTATTGTTTGGATGTGATCTCTTGTTAGTAGAAAAATTGACCTACATATATATATATATATATATATATATATATATATAATATATATATATTACACTATTTTAAACAAATTTAAATCAATGAGAGAAAAAAATAATTGACTTATATCAGTAAAAGTATTACTAAAAAGAAATTAGATGCAATTATCAGGAAAAAGGTACTAAAAATATAATGTTTTGTTAAAATTTGAAAAGTTTAGAATTGATTGAGTAAACATTATAAGAAATGAGGCAAGCCATAATTCAAGAAGTATTCATACAATAAGAAAACTTTTGGTACATTCTCTAGAAAATAGCATAAATATCAGGTTCAAAAGTTTTATAGAAATACATTTGTAACATTTTGAGTTATCAAACTGGCCATGATAAATTTTGAGCAATTTAAATGCGCAATTCTGGTAGATCAAAGACTCACTTCCGGTTTTTTTTAACTTTATAAAATTGATTGTAACTTGGCCTCTAGGTAGCCAAGTATGTTTTGTAAATCCAAAAGATAGTTCTATTGAATAAAATAAAATAACAAAAATATATGTTTTGACCGAGTTTGTTCTATTTCAACGTGTTCTGTGTGTGTGTGGTACCTTAAGAATAAAGTAATTTTAGTATTTAGAAAATTAGTTTTTTAACAAACTATATTTCAGGACAATCTTTTAATTGAATCTCCGTACTTTTTACAACACGTATTCATAATTTTTTTTATTTTGTCATTCTTTGTAAATATTATGCAGTAATAATGATCAACTTTGAGCTTTGATTTAAAAATTTACATTTCTGCTTTCTTAAACATTACTCCTTTAAATAAGCGATATCGTCTTTAGCATTATTTTCACATAAGCGATACAGACGGCTATAAAAAATCCCAGTCATGACATAAAAATATTATCATATGAATAAAAAATAATCGATTAAACGATAAACGCTTATTAATCATTTAACCATGAACGTTATTCAAACTTATCTTAACAAAAACCAAACATCATTTTTTGTTTTTCTTTATATAGGTGCAAGATTTCTTCATCTTACTTCGCTTTTTTTTCTTAATAAATTATAGAAGCCAAAATTAGAATAAACAGAAAAGCGATGAAATAAAATTTAAAGGTGATTAAGTGGATTCTTTGGCAGTAAAATTTGCCAGATTCGTGTTTTAATCGAATTTATCTATCTTTCGAGTTTTTAAGTCGCCACTTCGACACTCTCCTCTTTAAATGATGTTTGGTAAGTTTTTTATGGTTTTAGATAAGAAAATGTAAAACTAATAAAGAAAAGAGTCGCAAAATATAATTTTATTAGTCACTTAACTTCGGTTATGTTTCTTTCCATTAAAAAAATTGTATTGGCATGAACTTAAGAAAGAAAAAAATAACTATATATTCTAGCTACATAAGTAATGCATGTAATTCATAAGTTAGCAATGTATGAATTAAAAATGAGTAAACATACATCTACATTTATTATCTTCATTATTCTTAAGAAATAGTGACACTGCATTTAGAAATAGAGAATTTTCTATTTTAATTATAGCCAAAACAAAATATTACAAGGAATGTAATTTTTATTTTTGTTCATATATATTGAAATTGGAAATTTTATTTATTTGAACAACGCACTGTTGTCTTGTGGGTGGAATTATAAATGTTGTAGGTGACAAATTACGTTCGGAACTGTGATTTTTTTTGTACACAAAAGTTATAAATTATATATATTTTTATGTAGCATTTAGTCATTATATAATTTATTGTATTTTATATATCATTTAGTGTCAGTTGAATTAGAATATACTTATAAAACTGTTCTAAAAATATCATTATAAGAAAACAAATAATTAATATTTTGCAAGAAATGAAGAAAAAGAAACACATGCATTGAAAACATTTTCCTTTTATGAAAATTCATCGATATCAAAAATGTTCTGTCTCTTCATAAACTGAATTAGAAGAAAAATTCGGATTATTTTCAGATAACCTGAAATAATAGTCGGTGTTTTTAACTTAAAAATGTTCTACTCTGATGCATTACATCTAAAACATTATAAATTCACTTCTAAATTATATGTTTAAAAAATTCTTATTCAGTCTCTGTAGAGAAGTCTTAACTATTTATAAGGAAACTATTATAATATTATGGAAGCATTTTTTATAGAAGGAGAATATGATAAAAATAGCCATATTTTTCCCCAAAATATTGCATTTAATAATTTTGCTTAGCCCATGGCTTTAACATCAAAGGATAAAAAGGTGCCAGTTTGAGCCAATGCCTAAATTTTCTCTGTTGGACATCTATCCAATATGATGACAAGTTGCCAAGTTATAAAGGAATATAAAAGTAAATGATCCAAATAATCTATGTTAGATTCTAACATTTTCGAGTGGTAGCATATCGCACTTCCACAACACAGGTCCGGGTTCTATTCCCGGGCTGGGCAAGGGTGACTCAGTCTTTCATCCCTACTCTAGTGGGTCGATAAATGAGTAACAAGCTTGCGTGGGAACTTAAACACTGGGGGTTCCGATTCAGACTGACCAAATGACCTGGATGTCAGTTCATACACCCCAGCGTCTAATGGTCACGTATACTGGGATAGGCTCAGTAGGCCGTGGCCCTCATGGGCTGTTGAGCTACCAAGTTTAAGTTTGAGATTCTAACATCTAAAATTTGTTTTAATTCAACATTATATATTGAAAAATTTCAAGAAACGTAATTTAAGTCTTAGGTTCCTAGGCCATAGTTTTTAATTTCCTTTTAGGCCATATTATATCCCCATCAACTGAAGTATTAAGTAATTAAAGTATTCAACAGAAGTATTAAATTTTTTTTCTTTAATAAATCATTGATTTGAATGATAAGTTCTTGATGAAACATAAACACCAGTGAATAACATTTCCCGAAAAAAATGAGTATGAATATACATTTTTGTTAAAGCTAATTATACCGGGTGTGGCAAAAAAAACAAACAGACAAACAATTTTTTATATAACTTTATAAAAAAATTAACAAATTAACAAAATATAACAAATAATAATAAGAGTTCACTCGTACTAATAAATGAATTTAATTGGTTTCAAAGTGACCGCCGTTTGCAGCCATGCAGAGGCGCAAACCCTTGCAGACATTTTCAACTATTGACTTCAAGTCTTTTACCTTTAATATCTCCATTCCCGTAGAAGTGATTGCTTTAGAGAGTCCACAGTTTTGTGCGGTTTAGTGCAGGCCCTGGAGTCTAAAATTTACCATACACTGTAATCCATGAAATTGAGAGCCGACCAGTAAGGTAGCCATTCTTCAGATAATATCATGTCTGAAAATTCGCCTTGCACCACTTTTGTGACTTTTTGGCCTTGAAAACTGGTGCAGAGTCTTGTTGAAGCGTTCAATTTGCATTTCGAAATACTTTTGGTCCCTAGGAAGTACAATATCTTCAAAAATGTTCCTCTGGTACACTTTTGATTGATTTTAACGCCCCCTTCCACAAAACCAAAGGTGTTTCACCACTTGCACAAATTCTGCCCCAGACCATGACCGACTTTAGATATTGGCAATGTTGAACAATTGTCGAGGTGCTTGGAGTGTCCACACACCAGATTCTATCGTTTTGGGAGTGAAATTGTTGAAACGTAAATAGCTTCTCATCAGTGAAAAGGAATCTCTCCCAGCTCTGACTTGCGACCCGTCTCAAAAGTTTTCGGTATCTTGAGAGGTGTATGAAGTTTTTTTTGTTTTTGGGAAGCGGAACTTTTTGCAACTTTTAAGGCTTCAGTCCTCCATTTTTGCTATTTGGCTCTCTGATCTGTTACTTATTCCCCTGTCAGGAGCGATCTGTCTCATGGAAACCCTCGGATTTCTCTGGACTCGCTTTTCGATGGCCTTACGAATCTTTCAAGTGCTTACAGTGCGTTTTTGCCCATTTCCTGGGCGTCGACCATCAATTCCAAGCTCTTTAAAATGATAGATATTATCAGACACTGTTTAACGAGGTACATTCAGCACCTTTCGTTTTCCTTGCTGAAACAACTCTAAAATAACAGACCTTTTGCTCGACATTATCAAAAACACATAAAGTAAAAACTACGAAATATATTTAAAAATATTTTATTATTAAAGTGTTAGTTAAAGAAACGCCAAAACACCAATTAATTTTAAATTCGTTAACTATTATAGGAGTCAAGAAATTTGTCCGATTTTTTTTTTTTTGCCGCAACCTGTATATATATATAAAATAAATACATTTCTAACTTTTTTGATTCTAGAGCAGAAATAATCTATATTAACTATATATAATAATTTAAGATTAAATTCTCGATCCTCAATAGTTTCAAATCTGTGTTTTAGAATATTTTTAAACTTAAGAACATATTTGCAATTAAACACAATGCACCATTTCAGTTTCTTATTTTCTTTCTTATCTCAAAATCTTATGGAAATTGATATCAATTATGGTATGATGAGTGTCTAGATTAAGAAAAGTAATGAAGAAAAAACATTTGGAAAACAGTCAACAAAATATATGATATTTTTGTTCATTATGTGGCTCCCCTACTCCTTTACTGCAAATAGCTGGTGTTTCCATTCATTTACCATATTGTAAGTAGTTTCCCCTTCTGGAAATAGTTACCACCATTATAATTAAAGTAGTTTTGTATATATGTTGAACTCCAAAAGAAATTGATTTCTTTTAATATTTTTGTCATCGCTGCACCCAACAGTTAAGCAATCTTTTATTTCAATTTCCCCAACTTCAGGGCAGCCATTAGAGAGCTTTCTCACTTATTGCTATCAACTAATGACAGTGTTTACACTACAGCTTTCAGTTGACTGTCAAAGTTCTCAGGACTTTTTCCCCACCGAAATCAGAAGACTACTACCCCCAGACTGTACGTCATTTGCCTGCATTACCCTACCAAACTCAGTGAACTTTCTTTTTCCCACTCAGGTTTTCCACTTCTCAGCACCAAAATACTTATCAGATAAAGGATGGAGGATCTATTGCTGATCCATATCCCTGTGACGTGAAGAAACTTGAAATTGATTTCCTTGTTAGTTGTTTCATTTTACTGGGTTTTTCATTTTAAAGGGTTAGAACGCCTTTTTGTGACCAGAATCTAACCAGCATTCCATGCTACTGTTAGATATGTCACTGCCTGCATTTGAGGCATATTTTTCTGACGCTGGCCTTCCTCTGCCTTGGATGCTGTTTCTCATTAATGCTGTTTTTAGATGTCTCTCTCCTGCCGTGCTGACGTGGCGGTAGTAGCCTAGTGGTCAAGGTCGGGCACGGCGTGCCATTTCGAGCCGAGGATCGCTGAAAACCCGCCGTGTGGGGGCGCGATTCACGCTAAATATGTCAAGAGCTTAAACGTCCCCATTGATGTAGTGGAGTAATTAGGACAGGGGTGCCAGCTCAGATGTTGTCCTCGTTACTTGACCGTGGATCAAAATCCCGAGGTCCGTCGCCAAAAGCCTTCGAGTAGCTGATCAGGGTGACGATTATATTAACTCACTTACCCCTGCTATGCTGACGTCCCTACTCTTTGATGGTGCCGCTTGACAGTGCCTTGGTGTCGTCAAGCTTATCTTACCTGGATTTACCTGAAACTATTACTTTCTCCTACACTTGCAGAACTTCTTAAATTTTCTTTCGGATCATCTTGTGCTGAAGTTGGATTTTGGGGAGCTCCATAATAATTTTCTTCATTCGGACCATTGTTCTGAACTTGATTATGAATGAAGTACAAAATTTGAACAGCAAAATTCAAGAGTTACAAGAAATAACTGAGCAACAAAGTCAACGGTTGCAACAATTATTTTCCATCGATGGTGAAAGCAAATCGATTGAACCACCTCAAGTTTATCGAGTTTCTCCCGAAACATGAATTTTAATTTTATAAGAATGTATGTAATATAATTTTTTATTCTAGAGAATTATTTTTCAAATTTATGTATATACCATTACAATAGCATTTAAATTTTAGCGATTTCGAGGAAATTTCAAGATTGAGCTCAAAATTTCTTATTTTCAAAAGAAATCAATTTCTCAATAAAAAAAAATCCAATATAATCAAAATGCTTTGGCTCCTTTTAAGGGGACAGTGGACTTTCAAAAACTTTTTTTTTAATTATGAAGTAAGAGTAATGAAAATTTAACATTAACATAGAATACAACTAGATCAAATATAGTCTTTATTTCACTAAAATTTTTTAAATTAAAAATTAATAAATTTTAAATTTTTAAAAACATTCCATGCGTTCCAATTTTTATTTTTTGACTTCTCTAACATTATTAATGTTTATTAGTACACGTTACACATAAATGGTATTATTTAGCAATTTCATGCCCCGGGTTTAAATTTTTTTAGAAAGGTTTTTGTTCATTTGTACTTAATTTTCTGTAAAATATCAGATTTTATAACTAAAATGAAATTTAACTATCTAAATGAAGTCAAAATTTTAAATGGATACCCAGATTATTATGTACTTATCAGTATTCTTCACGAGAAATATCAAGCACTCAAAAACCGAGACGCAGGGAACTTTTTAAAAAAGCACGTAAATCTGAAAAACAAAGTTTTGAAAAAAAGTCATTTTAAAAAATGTTTTTCCACTTTACCTTTTATAATTGTTGTTCTGATATTATTAAACATCCATTTTATTTAATAAAGACATATTTATACTTTTGGTTATTTATTTACAAGCAAAATTTTGGGAAGAGAGAAAAAATTAATAAAAGAATAAAATGGTTTCACATGATAAAAGTTTTCGGAAAAAATGTTTTCAGTGATGTACAAATAAATATTAATTTACGGGAAAATTTTAAAAAATTTGCCAGAACCATATGTTTCAATTTTTCTTTAATGTTCCTTGTAATTTTGGATGATTTGGCCAATTTATTACTGATTCTTTTTTTCCAATCACTAGAATTCTTTTTCCCCTTTGAGCTAAGCGTCGTTTATCACGTTTATGGGAAATGTCCACAGATACAGCATTTAAACTCATTGTGCTCATACAAACTATTGAAGTAACTAAAAATTATATCCACCTATGGCAGATATAACACACATTTCAAGTCGCTTTTTAAAGACAAAAGTTTCTTTTGGCAGTTTTTCCAAATGACACTGTGGATGCTTTCGTTGGCATCTGAGTTTTCCCGCACTGATCTTTCTAAAAGCCCATCGTTTGCAAGCCTTTGATATACTGGAAGTATTTTTTCCAGAACTTGTTCCGACAGCTTAGCTTTTCATCAGTGAATGGACATAGGGTTCCCTATTTTACCCAAAGCCCTCGGTAAAAGCACCATGATGTCGAACCAGTAGGGCTTTTTACTATGCTTTGAGTTTTACCCGTGATGAACAATGAAAACAATGAAGCTAAAATTGCACCTTTCATTTTTCTTACATCTGATGATTGTCTTTATAGCTTTTCTAAAAGTTAGTCAGTTTCACAATGGTATTTTCTTTGAGGTGCCCCTCTTCCGCCCACCAATGGTGATACCTTTACTCCGCCACTCTGAAATTTTATTACGGAGCCCCTGCCCCCTTTTGCCACGTGGTTAATGCATTCTTCTTTCACAATTTTAGCAGTCACCATACAAATTTAATGATGATAAATGTGATAGGTCTTGGCATCACCATCTGACAAGATGCTCACGTATCGCATTACCACAATTTTAATGGATCTTTTCCATATAATTTCTGCAGTTTTAATTTCCATGGCATTAGAAGATCCTACATAATTTCCGCTGCATTCTTCCTTTTGGTGTGATTTGTACCATATGGAGTACCCCAGCACTATTTTCTCCAAGATCCCTTTTTGCGGTAGTGCATTCTGGGCAATATTTGGGGATTTCGTAATCGATAATGAGCCCAGTCAAAATGTCGATAACGATTCCTATCCCGTAATGATAAATAATGTCCCTGTTTCTGCCATGTTCCATCATATGAAACGGTGATGTCTATAACACCTTAGCAATGCCGAGCAAATCTTCATGGTGTTTTCACCACTTTCCGGGGAAATTTCAAGAATTGTCTTCTTTAAAACACTTTCTTCATATAATTTAAGTAAACATTTTGAGAATGTTTTCTTATCCATTGCATGAATGCCAATAGCCATAGAGAAAAGTTCTAATGCTGATGACCTTTCCCAATTTTTAGAAAAGCTTCAACGAGTTTTTTATTTGCCTGGGAAACATTTGCTATCATCATCTCGTGGGCTAGAGAATACAGAATTAAATATTTTTGCAGCTTTTTTCATTTTAGTTCTATTTTGAAGAAAACCATAAGCACCATTACACTCAACATCCAATGAGCACATATCACATTTTATCACATTTTATGTTACATAAAAGAGAAGACCACATATCATTATTCATCAAAACATATGTACTTTTCTCACTAGGACAAAAAGTTGATGTGATGTAGAAGGAAACATTTGAAATTTTTTTGGCGCTTGCATTCAAATATTGTTCATTTTCACCAGCATCTGAACCTTCATCACTAATTTGAGTTTTCAGTACATAATAATTGAATTTTCAGCAAGCAGAATATCAGAGTTTTTAGCAATAATAGTACTATCAAAATCACTTTGCATGTGATTTTTTCCCCATCTCTTTGTACTTTGGATGCACACAAACTCCTTCTTTTTGATGGCCTACCTTTTAGGTTTTCGATAGCGCCTACTAATAGCATCCATTGTAAACAAATACAGACAATTGTAGATGTTTTTGAAGCTTTTTGTGGATTTTAGATACAAAAATTTGATTCCGTAGAGATAAATATTACTTTAAGAAACAGACAGAATCAAAGATGTGCAATTTTAAAAACAGGCAATACTTTCGGGCTTTTGTAAACAAGTGGAAGTGTAAAAAAGCGATAAAACAGTTAAAGGTTGCAGTTAAAATGTGTAGTTGTTAAAACACGAAAATATTAATTTAATATTAAAAAACCTCAAAAATTTTGACAACCTAAGACACATGCTTTTGTTTACATTTTTGGGTCCATTAAAAATTTTTTAAACGCTTATAACTTTTTAATAAAATTACTTAGACACATGCGGTTTCTTGCATATGGTTCAGTGAACTCACAAAAATCATAATTCATAAAAAAATTTTTTTCCATATTTGGGCGATTTTCGCCAATTTCAAAGTCCACCATCCCCTTAACTAGTGAATCAAAAATATATCAAAACCTACAAAACGTGAAGCATTTACACTCTGTGTCTTATATGTAATTCCAAACTTACTTATTGACTTGCAGACAATATTTTATTCATTCTATATTGTATTAAGGTTATAGTATTTTTTTAAATATACTTAGGTAGCAATTTATTTATAGTCTACAAGATATTATTTTACGGTGCAGACTGTAAATAAGAAATTTGTTAGTATATGTTGGCTATAATGTAGGTGAACCTTAGAGTTAGAGTGGAGAATAAAGAGCTCTCTGTCTACAATCTATATTACACAATATTTCTTATCGATATTTTTAGTTCTTGATTAATATATGAATTGAATGTGCATTTTATTAGTAAATGTTAAATAAATAGTTAGGCGGCTGTTAGCTTTTAATGGTCTATTGTTTTATCTACCCGTATAAATTATTGTTTTATCTTCCACTTTTGAAACTCTTATTTTTTTTTAAAGTGATTATATTTTTAAATAATACGTTATAACAGTCATAAATTTTATTTTACTTTGTGCAGGCTTTCAGTAAATTTTTTACAAAAATTATCAAATTTTTATTTATTGACCGATGTATTATAATAATTTATTTGTAATAAGAAATATGAAAACTGTTGAAAAAAAGTCAAATTTTTAAGACTTTACCACTTTCATGGAGCCACTACATTTAATTTTCCTTTTTCTTGGCATATTTTTGGATGAAATAATTTTTTACCAGATCGACACACTTGCCAGGTTTGTAGGGGGTACAGAGACGACTTGGAATCACATAGGAATGCAAGTCACAAATGCTGCAGTTGCGAGCTACAGTGCGAAGAAGTAAAGAAAAAGAAAAGACATAGCAGAACTTTCATAGAACAGAAAACATTGCTGAAATGTTGTTCCACAACAATGAGACATTGAGGTGGTCTTATTGCGACATAGCCATCCTGTGATGACTATGTCTGGAGTGATTCGCGTAAGCTAGAGGTGAGGGATTATCTAAATGATGAGAATTTTGGGTTCTTAACACAACTTTTTATAAGAATAACTTAAATTACTTAATTCTAAATAACAACTTTCTTAAAGTGAAATGAGCCCACAATTAAACCTTATATTCAAGTCAGATCGCGCAACTAGATCACTTATCTTAATTATATTTAATTAACTGTCTAATCTAACTTTATACAAAATATTACCTTTATAGAGTCACCTTCCTTCATAAAGGGTTAAGTAATACCTATTGTAATTTAGATGAGAAGATTCAGACTTTCTTAATCTTTATTATATTTTATGAGATGAACGTATCCTTCTTCCAGAGCTATAAGACTACCTTGTTCCGAATGTCCACACTTTATTCTAGGCTTTCCGCTCTATCTCATCAAACTTTCTATCCTTTTAAAGTATATCTCTTTTGCATATTCACCGTTTCTCTTCTTTGGGATTGGGTTTGGAAAAGTTTTGCCATTAATCGTACGTCAAAGAACTTAGGAGTTATGTTAGAAGAAGGACGCGAGAGACGTCACATTATGTAAGGCAAAAGATAATCCAAGTAAGAATACTCGAGCGAGTCATTTCTGTATCTTGTACAAATCCAGAAAGTCTGTCGGTCTGTTAGCAAATCACCTAGCAAAATATAATAGACATAGCGAAAAATTATTGCTTTAGTAGCCATGCAAAAGTATTTTTAATGGGTTGATATGTGTAGTAGGGATAAGAAGAATATTAATTTTAGAC
>BMAV01014318.1:0-79061 GCA_019973955.1 Trichonephila inaurata madagascariensis | reverse complement strand
TAAGGTATCCATTTACGTTTGGAAATGTTTTTTCAAATGTGTACAAACAAATTTTTTTTAATATTTACTTCACTTGATTGAATACACGTATTAAATTTTTTTTAAGAATATTATCACAATAAAAATTATTTAAGTGCGATTTTTTGGGAAAATAAACACAAATTACCTATTTTCAAAACTCTCCTTTTATGAAAAAATGCTTCTGTAATAATATTTTCCCCTTTATATAGCTCGATCTCTTACAGGGCCGGGATTAGGTTTTTTGAAATGTAAAAAACTTAGAATGGTTTTATTTTTTTTTAAACATAAAAATGAAAACATTTTAGGAAATCAACACCGATTAAATTCAATTGGTGTAACTCTAAAAAAAAAATGTGAATTTTAAAGTCCTATTCGGGTTCTCGGGAAAAAATTGTGCTTTAAAAAAGGAAAAATAAAATTATTATAGAAGCTTTTTTTCAAAAGGGAATGTTTTGAAAATAAATAATTATATGTTTTTTAAAAATATGCTTTAAATAATTTTTTTTATTGTAATAATTTCTCGAAACAATTTTATCGTGTATCCTAATCTAAGTGACACTAAGTTTTAAAAAAATATTCGTTTGTAGCTTTTGAAAAATCATTTTTCCCGAACGTAGTCGGATACTTTTAAACTTGATACCCAAAAATTTAAGACTGATTTTTAAAAATATTTTGTATACATTTTAAATTAAAAGTATGATAAAAATGGACTTAGGTTTACCCAACATAAAAATTTTTTTTAACAATTTATTGTTACAACCACTGTGCATTTTGTAAAATTTTCTATAAAATTGCAAAAAACAACTTTTGCAATTTAAATATACTGGTGTTTATAAATGAATATCGAAGTTTTAACGCTTTATATAGTATTTATTACATTTAACTTATTAGTATAACTCATACAACGAATAAAAGACCAACTGAAACAGTTTTGTTTTCTGTCATGTGTGCGCATGCATGCGATTTGTTTCCCCCTTTTTTCAAATCAGGGGCTAATAGAAAAATTCATAGTGGAAAGGGTTTTGTGCCCCATGTTGCAAAAAAGAATCTGTAAAAATTGCAACGAGCTTTCCGATGGACACCTAGTGGACATGTGAACCCATAATGCGTGCATCTGCACTTAGAAATCCCCCGGGTGCTGGAATCGCAACGAGGCTCACCCTTTAATGTTTTTGTCTCTATCTCGGCGGAAGGGGGCATGGTCCTTTCGTTTCGGAGAACCAATATAACTGGTTCTGCCTATCTTGATCTTTTATTTTTTCCCCCAGTTGGAAGAAAGTGAACCCGATATCCATTTGTAGGCAAGATGGTAAACCGCCTCACTGGGATCTCATAACTGTACCCCAAAAATGGATTGGTCGCAAAGGGGCCCCCGATAAACTTGTTTCTATAGCCTCCCGTTCACCTGATCTCCTCCATGTGATTTTTTTTCCATGGGGGGTTCAATAACGTTTGTACGTTCTTCCCTTTCCAGGGCCTTCCAGACTTAGACACAGGACGTTGAAAACGCTGTTGCAGGGCTACCTCAGAAACACTAACAAAAGGGTTGGGGAAAGAACTCGTCTATCGTGGGGGGTATTGCCGTGTGACAAATGGGGCTCACATTGAACATTTGTAAACTTGTTGTGAAAAGTTTCGTTCCTCTTTCATTCGATGTATGAATTATACTCGGTTCTGTAAAAAAACATTCATGAAACACCAATTTTTGATTTATACAAAATTTTTCTATGGTTTTTAAAAAAAAAATTTAAAATATGGTTTTGAATTCCCGGGTTTTAAATTTCATCAAATTTTACTTCAAATACCTCATTTTAATGAATTTAGATTGTCATATAATTTTATGATTGTTTTTTTTTTCATTAACTGAAGTCATACGCACCAATAAAATAACATAAAATTACTGATAGCATGATCTCTTAAAAAAATTTTCACCAATTTTAAAAAAAAATTAAACGGGGTCATACTTCCTATTTCATGAGTCAAACAACTTTAAAATTTTTAAAACCCCTGGCATCGTTTCTCAAACTGTATATATATATATCTATACAAATTATATATATATATATATATATATATATATAAATATATATATATATATATATATATATATATATATATATAATATAAATTTTTTTTAATACAATATATACATATCAATACATACATTAAAATATAAAATTATATACACAAATAAATACATATACAATATATATATATATATATATATATATATATATATATATATATATATATATATATATACAATGTATTTGCCTGTTACCTGTTCTTGTTTTAAAATAAATCCCCTTTTTTATAATAGAAATGTCCTTTAGATTAAAGTAGATTTAAATTTTATCAAACAGTTACATTTGATTCTACTATAGTAAATGACTTTTTTAATAAATTTCGAATTGCATTATGCATATCCTTTACTATGGATGTAATGTTTCTCCTGTGTGACTCGTTTCTCTTCCTTTCTGTTGGGTGCCCAAAAGCAAGAGGCAGTCAGAGATGTTTTTTTGAAGTTTAAAAAAAGGTATTCAGGACGATAAAGGTAAAGGACAATGCGTTTGCGAATGACAGCCCTATCAAATTTCACGAATGAGTTATGAAAGATCAATTCAATAGGAACATCGTAATTTTCAAGAAAATGTAAACTGTAATATCTTAAACATTATTTGATCATTGCATTATTATATTATATGAACATTATTATATTATCTATGTCTGTATACATGAAAAATAATGAAAACAATAATAATAATTCAATCTGTTTTAAATTTCTCCACATCTGATATAACGGGTACACATTATTATGTGCCGCCCGCGAGATTGTAATGTTTTCCGAAGTGGTCCGCAAGGTCATTTGGGTTGGACATCCCAGTTTTAAAATATAGAATTAGATCATCAACATATGAACATAAATAAGAGTAGCACAGGTTGCAGAGCTAAATAGTCTGAAAAATGCTTTCCCCGGGGTAATCGCGGGTTGCAAAAATTTTCTAATCTGCGGGCCCGTGAAGATCGGGGGATGCGCTGCGAAAAGGTTACATTTGTCGAAGTTCAAAGCCCTTTTGTTGGTGTGTGTTGCTCCAATTCAGATTTCTTCCTCGTTACTTGACCCTGGCTCAAAACTATTAGGTCCTTAGTGTTATTTCGCAGTGCGACTTAATTTAAAAACCAATCAATCAGTGTATATGGAGAATGTTCGAATCCAGTTCAGATGACTCGGTTATTATATGATCGCTGCTCACAATTTGTGACATATTGTATGTGTTTAGCAGACCATTGAGTCAAAAAAAGAAATCGAAAGTTTGAAACGTTCAATAAACAAATAAACAATCCATTCAGTTTTCGAACTACAGCGATTTATAAGAAAGTTATTTACACATTCTACGAAAATACCAAAAACAAAGTCGACAAGAATTTACATTCTCGACAGTTGTGGAATTCAATTTAAAGTAGTTAAGAGGCACATTAACTTCGCTAATTAGTTTGGCAATTAAATGTTATTTGTTGTAATACTAGTTATATTGTAAAGTTTAAGAAAAATACAACAGTAACAGTTTTAAGCGGCCGAAAGAGTTTTACAAATGATTTATTTCATTTTCTTTTTTTATTTCCGTTATTCTTTATTTTCCTTTAGTAAGACAATTTTTAAATGGAATTACTTAAGTGAAGTATATTTTTATTTAAACTAAATTATATATACTATTTCAAATGTTTTGTTAATTTATTAGGCTACTAAGTAGGTATGTGTATTCGTTAATGTTATCCTTGTAGCTAATGTCTTGATATTATTTGACTGTAATGATATACAGCTAAATGTACATCATCTCTTTTAGATATTTTAAAGAACATATAACTAGAATTTTTTCTTAACAACTGTGTGTTTTAGGATTAAAACCACCTTCCATGATTTAAGATAATGAGAAAAAGCAAGGGAAATCAAAAAGTAAAGGGATTCTTGTAATTTATTTTCCAAATCTTGGCAACAGTTCTAGAATCTAGCAATAAATGAGGAGTAATCGGCAGCACTTTTGTACCGCGTGTCACTCGTCTTTTTTCGTAGTCGTTTGAGTGTAGCAGAATATTCAACATGGCGGCTCCAATGTCGATCTGCACAAATTAGGAAAGAGCAGCAGCGACTCGATTTTTGTCTGCAGAATGTGTAATAACTGTGTGCGCTGTTTGCTAGCCATTCCTTCCATCACTATATCCTCAACAACGACGACCATAAGTGGTTGACGTCGATTGACCGCCCGATCTTTCGTCGTCACATCAAGAAGTTCTCTCTTTGAAGTTCTCTTTCCATTAATAGATCTTTCGAGGTAAACAGCTTGTAATGGATGAAAGGTTCCATCCATTAATATACAAGGGTTAGCAGTAAGATTAACAATAGTCAAGACAAACTCAATTTATTAACAATTCTCAACAACGTCACAAATTTCAACAACCCAAGTTAAGAAATGGTTTAATAGATAAATATGAGAGCAATAGCGAAGTAAACGAGATAATTGGAGATATAATTATAAATCGGATCACTTACATCTCACTCTCTGGTAATATACTTTCTAAATATTTGAATGAGTTGAATTGAGTTGAGTTTAGTGTTTTATGGCGCAAGAGCCAGTTTTGTCTATACTGCGCCAAACATTCATAGGTCTGTGGTCAAGACGGGAAAAGAAGAAATTCGATGACAAGATGGAGGGTCGAAAATAGAGAAGGATCTCTGGGGTACCCCGAGGTCGTGACACCCGTGTTTACCAAAGATAGTAAACCCCTTGGGAAAAGGAAAAGATCACTAGGGTACCTCGGGATTGTGACACCCGTACCCACCTAAAGAAGGTGAGCCCCCTGAGGGGCTAAATATTTGAAGGTAAGTTCTTATTATAAGTAATCTAATTAAAACCGACACTAATCCAATTTAAACACCTAATTGACCAAATCGTAAATATTAATCAAATAATCTAGGAAGCGCTCTCGCATAGTTTTACGTTAATCACTAGTGGCTATCCTTTTAGCTTCTAACCTCTCTTTGTTTCGCACTTTGAAAGTTAATCTTTAAATGCAAGCGTTGATTTGAAAAATTCGTGTCTTCTTCGATGGAAATTTTTCAATAGAATAATATTTAAAGAACCTTCATTCCCCAAGAGGATTTGTAAGAAATACGCGAATAGACCCGTTACAAGCTGTCATTAATAATACGCTTACATGCGATGAATAATTTCTGCAAGTTTCACAGCTTCCGCAAACGAAAAGGGAATCATTGTCCTTCTTTCCTCCTTGGTGCAGGTCCACAATAGAGCTGCCCTGTTGAACGATCTGCTACACTCCAACGACTATGAGAGAAGACAAGTTACACATTGTATAAAAGTGTTGCCGACTAATTCTCGTCCAGTGCTGGATACTAGAGCTGTTCCCCAATTCTTAGAAAGAGAAATTGCAAAAGTCCCTTTACTTTTGACTTTCCAACGTAATAACATACACTTTGGTATTTTTTCGAAAATTTTCGGGGAATGAATATTTTTCTCACTAACCGAAGATTTCAGAACATACGAATACCTTTTGAAAGCAAATTTTTGGGCTTCTTTCTGAAGACTAGTTTTATTATAATGAAATCAGAAAAATATTTTATCATGAATTCCGAAAGTAATTTTGCTCGCGCGCTTTTTCTTGAATCAATCCATTAAAGCTTCCATAGATCCCGATTAAGAAACGTTGATTTTACCGTTTTAATAAGATTTATATTTTTTGATTAATATCTCGAAGCCAGTTCACTCAAAAATATAAGTACACATAAGAATTAAAGATTTATTGAGTACTGCATACAAAATATTTAATGCTAAATAATGAAATGGGGAAAAAAGAGTAATAATTATTCTCATACTTGGATGGTAAGAACTTTCGATCTTTCTGCAAATTTCCTTGTGAATTCCTGCTTCGAAACAAAAGCTACGAAAATGTCCTTGCTTCTGTTTAATACGTAAAACCGAAAACATAAATTTAAACAAAAAAAAAATACTTTAAGCTATGTTGTGTCTTTTCTCATTGGTGTAGCAGACCGTCGAGTGAAATATAATAATAAACATCAAGAGACAGTTCTTACAAACACGATATAATTCAGTTTTACGCTACAAAACAATCGCAGAACATTACCTTTTGTTCTTAAAAATCACAATGCATTCCTCATTACTTGTATGGTTTCCATTCATTCGTTATCCTATGCAATGTCCATGCTAATCAGACATTTTCCCCAGATTTTTTTCTCGAAAATGATAAGAAAGAGAAATTTGTATACGGCACGGGATCGTCGACATATTTTTCATGGCCCGGAGGAATAACTAGTTGCGTGATGATCCTATGTATTCAGATTCAGATATTCCAAAGAGAGGACATAACGCAAACTAGCTTTTTGGAAACTCGGAATCTGGCATTGACTTTGTAGGACTTATGAGACTTTTTCTTCTTCTTTTCGTTTCATTCAAGGCAGCCAAATAGTTAAAAGATCACGCTAGCTCTTGGAAAGTGGAGAAATGATAAAATATTCATTTTTCTTAAACTATGTTTTTTTTCGATATTAGCGGTTCCGTATATAAAAGCCGACCAGATCTTACTTTTAAGAAAAAGCCAAAAACCTTTTGTCTTATACACTGGGATATGATATATATCTGACAATTACACAATTCTATGGAAAAAAGAAAAGTTGATGTTTTCTATTATAGTAGTCATCCATATATTTATATATTTTGGCTCATTTGCTCAAACACGTATTTGTCAAACTTTTTGGATCTTGTATTTATGAATGAGTGAAACTGCGTCATTCTATATTATAGTTTGTAAGACGAATATTCATCTCTACAATTTATAGATATTTAACGACATACTTTCATAAAATGAAAATTTTGAGACTAATTACGATTCAGATTGGACAAAAAATAGAAGATAACGAGTCAAAATAATGAAGGAAAAGTAAAAGACATACGTATGTAAAATACTCCAAATAATATTTGTTACGAAATATCGTTTGTTGAATATCATTGAACAGCGAAAAAAATCGTTTGTGATTCTATCATGTATGTTAGTTTTTAAAATTCAAAAGTAGGCTAAATTCATGTGAAGTCAAAATCCCATGCCAAATACAATGACGCGTTTTAAGCCAATCTGTTCATAAATTCATATGACGTCACAGGTAAATGATAAATGCAATCACAAGTTTCAAGTCAATCAGTTCAGGCACTTCGTTGTGGTCATATTTTTTTGTTTCTAGTGGAAACTTTCTTTTAAAGAGTAATAAAAAAGTAATAGAAAAAAAAATTTTAAGTCAATTCCTACTTAGATCAACAAAGGAAAACTTTATTTTAGCTACTTTTTATTAAATAGTTACAATTACTATAAATATGTATATACATAGGGCAGAATCACAACATTAAGGGGTCATTAATATTTATTCATTATCATTAAAGTATCGTATTGTCATCCAAAACAATCGTGTATATAAATTTCGGTTCAACTGAATACTTTAACACGTGAGAAAAAAACCTTATCAAGTTTCGACACAAGTCGCCAAAAGGGTCGCTAAGTCACCAAAAATGATGCCAACGTAGTTGTATTTGTAATTCTTTAAATAATTAGTTCTAATCAATTTTTATTAATTATTATATTATTGTATTGTCATCCAAAATAATCCTGTATATAAAATTTCAGCTCAATGGAGCGCTTTAAACTGTATTTTATTAACGATTGAAAATTCCACCGAGATAAATAAATAAATATATAAATTAATAAATATATAGAGATTGTGAGCTAATAGTAGGAATTGAAAAAAAAAAAAGTTAAGTCAATTCCTTCTAAGATCAAGAGAGAAAAGTTTTATTTTAGGTACTTTTTATTAAATAGTTACAATTAATATAAATATTAATATTAATATCGTATTGTCATCCAAAGCAATCGTGTCTATAAAATTTCAGTTCAACCGAATGCTTTAAAACGTGAGAAAAAAAATCTTTAAAAGTTTTGACCCAAGTCGCCAAAGCAGTCGCTAAGTCGCCAAAAATGATGCCAATGTAGCTGTATTTGTAATTCTTTGAATAATTAGTTTTAATCAATTAATTTTTATTAATTATAATTCAACTATTGTATTGTCATCCAAAATAATCATGTATATAAAATTTCAGCTCAATTGAGCGCTTTAAAGTGTATTTCATTAACGATTATAAATTCCACCAAGATAAATAAATATATAGAAAGTGTGAGCTAATAGTAGGAATTGAAAAATACAAATTTATCAACAATAATAATGCATCTTGGTTAAAGAAAATGAAGTTGATTTAAAAGTACACGTGTTATATTAGTCTTATAACGTAGAAAAGCGTTTCGCAGGGTCTTAATGCTTATACATCTTTACGGATTAATCAAATTCGAAATTTTATCAAAAGTTTTGTAAGTAGAATAACAAGAACAAAAATAAAGTCAATTTTGAATTCAATCAAGAACGTGATTGCATTTATTATGTGACCATAAACTTAGCCCATAATGCAATAAAAACTACCGTCATTCAAATAATACTGAAAGGAGAATGGGATAGTTTTGATATTAAGGTAAACACAAGTAGTTTAGGAGCTGTTATGTTTAAATCAGCATATTCGTTAAAATTCCTTTGCTACTGGATGTCAATTATAAAAAAATATTCTATATAGGTTAAAAAAATAAAATTTCCTCTAAATAAACATTTACCAAATAATTTTTTTTTTTTTGGAATTACCTTAGATTTAATATTAACATACTTTTTGAGTTTTATTGGATTCCAAAATAATAAATACTCATCACTTTCTTATTAATCCCGTTCTGGTATTTCAAGGGTATTTGAAGGTCATACATTAGATATCTTATTCCACAGTCATAGCACATGCTGTTTGTTTTTATATTTAATTCACTAGATTTTTCTCGTCATATCATATTTATATAACAACGAGCTTGATTAAAAAATTGACAAAATTTAATGAGAAATGGCGCAATAATATGTTTCAACTTTGATGTAAAAGCAACGAAAGTTTTCTTACAAAAAGTTATCACGCTTCTTTTTTTTAAAAACATCTTTCTAAATTTTTCTTTTCGATCAATGTTTTGTTTAATTTATACTAAAGCAAAGTATTGATCCCACGAAACACATTTTTTTAAAAACAAAGTTTGAATTCGGCTTTTGGCATCGTTTTGATATATTTCTCTGAGTCGAAGGACATTTTGAAACCATACCACCAGCGTAATGCGATAAAAATAGATGAGAAAAACCGAAGAAAGAAAAAAGAGAACAAAGGGAATTCAAAATGATTTCATTCAAACAACGCAAATGGTCGAAATATTTAAATCTCCGCCAAAAATCAGAATTGTGTATTGTCTGGGAAATGAGAACCGAACTTTGGTCGGGAATCGATGAATATTGTTTGGGAAATTCAATTTTAGTATTTGAAGTTGACGTTAGTTGCCCCATTCGTACTTTTAATGCTAGTATAATTTGTTCTAGCATACAGCAAGTCTTATTTTAATACAACGTATGTGAATTCTTTACTTTGCTGATTATAATTCTACGGTATCATATCTAATTTTTATCTGTTTTTCGAAACAAATGGGATAAAAAGTTAAGAAATTTGATCTGTGGTATATCAGAGCAGTAAAAATTTAAGGCGACAAAATATATACCACGATAGATTAAAAATTTTTTTTTCAGAATTTCAAAACCTACCTATACAGAAAATTTATTCTCTGATATACAGAAGAAAGGGAAAATAAAATAAAAATTTAATTTTTATTTCAAGGGGTATGACGTTTAGATATTTGCTTGAGCTTTTTAACAGAAAAGTTCAAATTAATTTTTGTTAAAGAAAAATAGGTATTTTAGCACTTTTTAACGCTTATTGCTAAGAGTACAAAATTCAGTGAAACCTCTGTGCGTTGGATAGGGACCGCATAAAAAAAAACGAAATGAGAGTGGTATTATAATTTATACGACCCAATATAAAAGAAAATATCAGAAATCTTGATGCTCAAATTTCCCCCATTAAATGTACTCTTATAATTAATTTTTGTAATTAAGTACTCAAATAATATTTAGTGTCTTTGTCGCACATATTATTTTATTTAACATTAAAAACTATTATCATAAACTATTTTACACATAGGTTACTAATTTACATATTTTACATAGAAAAGTAAAATTCTTTTAAACTTATTCTATTGTTAGTGGACCGCCAAATTTTGAAATTGTTAAAAGTGTACCGTAACAAAAAAAATTTAAGAATCACTGCATTATTCACTATATATATTCATTTATCAATAATCATTGTTATAGGTTATTTTTATTGTAGAAAAATAAGTTTATTTTGTGAGTCTAAAATCATCTAACAAAATAAAGCTTTTTCTTTTTTTGAAAAATTTTTTACCCCTTCTCTTTTGTAAAATTATTTTAAACTTATTTTATTGCTAGTAAGAAGACAAATTTTTAAATTGTTGTAAGTGTACTGTAAAAAAAAAAAGTTTTAAAATCACTGTATTATTCGCTACTGATTTGTCCGTAATCATTGTTATTTTTCTTCAATAAAAATAACCAATAAGTTTATTTTGAGTCTTAAAATCATTTAACCTGAATGAAGTCTTTTTCACTTTTTTAGGAAACTTCCTATCCTTTTGGTAAAATATTAAATTAAAAAAAAATTTTTTTTTGAGTTATTTTTTTTAAAAATTTTTAAACCTTAGAACATATTTTCTTTATAGGTAAGGTGGAGGCCAAAATCAGCATTTTTTTTCCTCCATGTAGCTGCTATCCACCGTATTGTACTCATGCCAATTTGCTTTTGATTTCATATACTGGTATTTATATTTTACTTATGAATTATTTTGATTTATCGAATTTTTTTTCTTTTAGTAAAAGCATGCTCGTTTCCTAAAGCTATTCAAATTTTTTCAAAAGGGGGATTAAATTTTCCCCTAGTTTCATATTCATATACATTCTGTTTAATATGTGTATCCTGGTATTCTTAGAGGTAGAGGTTTTATGTGACTTGTATTTTTAAGAGTGAAAATATTTCAAACCGCCACCGTAATCCACTCTTATTTAACGTAATATCTCGACATGGTAGGGTATTTTCTAATTTAGTTATAGTTGCAATCTAATTTTTAAGTCATTTTCTGGTTAATATTGTATTAAGGTTTATTTTTTTATGCATTTGAGACTAAAAGTTCATAAATTAGTAGTGAAATTAAAAAAATTAGTTCGTATTATGTTTGTTCAGTTTTTACATGAACTCCAGAACTATAAATATAAATTATAGTAGGAAAAAATTAATGAACACGAATTTACTTTCGAACTAAAAAGTAAAAAAAAAAATTCTTAATATAAGAATAAAAAGATTAAGGAAAAAATTAATTTGATTGTGTAAACGCTTGGGGTGCTCGATATCAATTGTTATAATTTCTTACTAGTTCTATTCCGAAATGCAGAGTGTAAAGATGTAGTACAAAGTACCTCTTACGCTTTTACCACAATGACATTAACTTTTTTGTTAATCACACTTTATTCTTACATTAAGAATTTTTTTTTACTCTTTAGTTCGATTAACTATTAAAGCGTGTTATATAGTTTTTTAAACTATAATTTATTTTTCCTTTTTTTAATTCGATACACAATAAAAGCGTATTTTTTTCGTTTTGAAAACTATCTTTATAAATAATCTAAATCCCATTTTTTTAGAATCTGAATACCCATTGGCGTTTTTGTTTTTGGGGTTGTAACTTAATCTTTGCCCGCAAATCTGGAAATGGGAAATCGTTAATCTGATAATCCTTATCAGGTCAACTGAACAAAAATCTTAACATATTGTATTGTCAACGGTCCTTGACAAGTGTGCAAAATTTTGAATAAATATGACCTTTTAAAGAGGGTAAAAATCGAGTTCAAAGATTTCGTTACACATAAGTGAAGCTTATAAAAGCGTGTTAATTAAAAAAAAAGTTAGATCTTATACATTCAATAAAGTAGTAACATAATTCATTTTCCCTTACACATTATTAGATTTTTCCACGTTGAAAAATCCGATCATGAATATTTCGGATATTTTCGTATATTAATTTGTAGTTTATATTATGTGTAATGTGTATGATACCTTTTTTAAATTTCCACTATTAGGTCACACCTATATTTTTTTTTTTTATTTTTTGGGGAATTTTCAATCGTTGTAAAATACATTTTAAAGTTCCAATTTGAGCGAAATTTTATATAATTTATTATTTTTAAAAATTTGATTTAATTATAATTAAAAAATTTAAATTTGACAAAACTAAATATTTAAAGAATTACAAACACACCAGTTGGGGATTTTTGACATAGCGACCTTTTTGGGGCTTGTGCCAAAACTTGAAAAGGGTTTTTTTTTCACGTTTTAAAGCTTTGTTGAACTGAAATTTTATATACACGATTGTTTTGATGACAATAAGATATTTTTAAAGATAGTTTTAAAAAATTTAAATTTCCACTTAATAGGATTCTGTCATATGTTAACATATTTATATTAATGTAACTATTTAATAAGAGGTAGCAAAAATATAATTTTACTTTTTTGATATAAGTAGGAATTGACTTAAAAATTTGTTTTTATATTATCATTTTTAAAAATGGAAAAAGTTTCGTTTTGTAACATGAAATTTTTAGTGAAATTAACGAAGTTCTATTCAGCTACACAAGCGCTTTTGGCGATGAACATGTTAATTTTAACCTTTTCGGGATGGGGACTTTTATCTGGACCCCTTTCACAAACCCTGGGAGGACATTTGGGCCTCGATATATTTAACGTACATAGATCCCATCGACACAGTGGGTCTTGAGTGGTACCTGGCTCGAAACTCAGGACACGCCAGCCACGAGTGCGTTACCTTGAGCACTAGGTTACCGCGGCCACAAATACTGGGTGGGAAAGTGGTACTTGGTTGATTGATTATATATAACTCTTCAAAACTGTACGAGGTCCATTGAAACCAATCTCGTAATTATTAAGAGACGAGAACAGAATAAGAGCTAGCATCCTTATTCAACTGTGCATCAGTACCCCTACACACCGGGCAATGGCACAAAAGAATAACCCAGAATTAGGAGTGAGTGAGTGAGAGTTCTATTTATATCGCCCTATAAAAATGCGCAAATGTCATTGGAGATGAACCTCATCATTATGAACCACGGTCAAGTGACGAGGGTGACAACTGAACGGGTACCCCTTATCAACTTTCTCACCACACCAACGCAGGACGTTTGAGCCTCGGCATATTTAACGTGCATCGGTCTCCTTGGCACTGTAGGTCTTCAGAGCTACTAAACTCGAACTCATGACACCCCAGCTACGAGGGCGTTACCTGCAGTGGGGGCCAAAATTGTGGACACTTTTTTAAATTGTTAGGTTTTTTAAGTTTGTATGCCTATGGAAAATGTTACGTTGCACAAAATGCTAAGTATCTTATATCATTTTGAAGGAAATTTAATACTGAATTCAATACAGAAACAAAATTCAAATATTTTTAAGTAAAGCAAAAAGAGTTATGCAATAATAACTATCGACATGCATTAAATATTGTTGATAGCAGTGAATTATCGGAACTTAGTGAGGTTGTGTTTATTCCTTATTACAGCTTTACATCGACGTTTAATTGATTTGAAAATAGTTTTAAACTCTTCCTCCGTTAATACATGATGTCAGGAAACAATTATATCCTCAATTAGTTCAGTTTTATTTCATTCGGACAAGAATTTTCAAATGGTACCAAAAGTTTTCGATATGATTGAGGTCAGGACTGTTTCCTGGCCAGGACAACTCAATAATCTTAGAACGGTACCAGCCTTTCAATTACTTTAACAGCTCAGGTGTCATCCACGTCACTTGACCATGGTTCAGAATTATGTGGTCCGTCGCCAGAAGTCCTTGTGTAGCTGAACAGTGCGACGTTATTATTAACTCACTTACTCACTCACTTGACGTAAAATAAATATAAATCACAATGAAAAATACATGATAATGGGCAGTATGTTTTAACACCCTTTTATAAGCTTCACTTGTACGTAATGGATGAACTCAATTTTTGCCTGTTTTAAAAGGTCAGACTAATTCGAAATTTTGCTCACTTCTCCAGGACCGATAACAATGCAATAATTTAATAACTTTGTTCCAGTGTCTTGATCAAGATCATCAGGGCTAACGAGTTTTCATTTAAGGATTCTATCCCGCATCTGGCGAATGATTTCAAATCCCATTTCCAGATTTGTCGACTAAAAGATGAAGTTACACAACTTAGTTTGGTTAATTATAAAAGGGTGTTTTTATTTTTTTTTAAACTGTAATTCATTTCATTTAATGTGTCAATCCAATTGAAATTAATGTGCAGCTGTATCAAACATTTGTTTGAATTGGTTCAAATATACTTTATATAATTACCTTCATTTATACTTACCGAAAACAACAAAATGTGAGAAAACACTGTAATGTATTATCACGCAATATAATATAAACTGAAATAACTAATAAGAATACAGCCCACGAATCTTTTAACATTGGTGCCAGTTGATTTGACAGGTCTTCCCCTTCCCCCAAACTTTCTCCTATACGTAATTGCGTTTGGCATATGTTCTATTTTGACGTTCCTTATAAAAAAAATGCAGATAAATGCTTAATTAAATATGGCAATCAACAATTTTATAAAAAGGTTGGAAAATATTCCTCTTAGATAGTATGAGAAAGTGAGTGTGTGTGAGAGTGAGTGTGTGTGAGAGTGAGTGTATGAGAGACTGAGTGTGTGTGAGACTGAGTGTGTGTGAGACTGAGTGTGTGTGAGAGTGAGTGTGTGTGCGAGTGAATGTGTGTGAGAGTAAGTATGCGTGTGTGAGAGTGTGTGTGAGTGATTAAGAGTGAGTGAGTGAGTGCGCGTGCGTGCGTGCTTGCTTGGGTGAGTGTGTGAGAGTGGGTGAGTGAATGTGAGAGTGAGAGAGTGATTGAGTGTGTGTGTGAGAGAGAGTGAGTGTGTTTGTGTGTGAGAGAGAGTGAGTGAGTGTGTTTGTGTGTGTGAGTGAGTGAGAGTGATTGTGAGAGATTGGTGACGGACCTCGGAATTCTGAGCCTTGGTCGAGTGATGAAGACGACACTTTAAGCAGGCATTCCTTTCTCCTAACTACCACACCATACCAAATAAAACATTGAGTTTCTCTCTGATGGGAAAGGGTTTAGGAGTTTCATTTCTATTACAGAGCCAAAGAATTTTTGTCATAATATATATATATATATATATATATATATATATTTTCCTTTAATGTATTAAAAGTTTTCAGTTTTAAATAACGAGTATCCCGACAGGATAAGTATGCATATATGCTATAACTATACATTTATTTTTAATATTTGAATGTTCTTCAATAAGTAAAATGTTGAAATTCAAATCTCATTCCTTAATTCAAAAAAAAAAAAAAAACAGAAAAATTCCTTATAGAAATATTCATTTTCAGATATCCATTTTTTTTTTCTATTTGTATACTCACTCAAAAACCACGCTTCAGAAACGTTCCTAAGGATTGTTCTATCAAAGAAAGGGGTTGTCATTTTTGTTTACCGATCCCCCATCCTCAAAGTCGCCAGAATTCGGGCAAGAAAACTGTCACCGAAAGCCCTTCGTGCGTACCTTCTCGTTTCATTAACTCACTGCCAGTATCGTTCAGTAGGCACCTGCCTCTGTCCCTAAGCTGTCAGAGAGGCACTTTGGGGCGGGATTAGGGGCAAAGCCCCAGCTTTGGCTCGATGCCGGGCCCAGCTTTTCACCTGCCTCGAACGTTTTATCGGTTTTTGCGTCCTTTCTAGCGAATTTTCGACGAGTAGGAGGCAGGAGTTGGGGGAAGGGGTTGTGAAAATTCCGATAAAAGGTACATATATGTTCGAAATTGTAAAAGTTGAGATACAAGGTCCTGGTGCGTAGCTAAGATTCTATTCAGCCATATATGAAAACGCAATTTTTTAAAGTTTATCCATGATTAAAAGCAGTAGTTAAGGGATTTTAATTAAACAAGTTAAGAAATAAAAAAAAATATTTATATGTAATACAGTTTGGGATTACAAAGTTTCTTTTTTTAATCAATTAAAGACGTCAAAACATTTATGCTTGCTTTACATATATACATAGTAATATTTAGGAAAGAAATTCCTCTATGGTGGTTTTTTTTACTTACGCGAATAAAATATTAAGAAAAGTTTAAGAGAAAATCGGAAACCAATAAATCTCAAACATTTTTAGTTTTTTTATTTTCCCCATAATTCGATCATTTTCGTACCTTTATGGAATTTCTTTTTATTTCTGAAATTTTTTTTTTTCAATTTTTGAAATTTAAACTTTTTTTATAAAAAACAACCTTTTTTAATATATTATAAAAATATTAAAATATTTAATTCTTCATAATATGAGCCGTTTTCTTTAAAAGTGGTGCGAGTCCATTTTGTATTGTATGGAGATATGTACCATTTTCAAAATAATTATATTGGTAATTTCATTAACTACGTAAATTTATATTGACAAAATGATGAAAATTTCGAAATTTTTTAGGAACTGTTTATAGATAAAAAGCTCATAATAGATTGCATTCAATGTTATAATTAATTAACTTTTTGTAATATCTAGATTTTTTTTTTGATTCATGGAGATTGTCTAGAATTGCTAGACAATCTGGGATTAAAAACAACAACTAACTTTTTGTCAAAAATGGACTTGCATCACTTTCAAAGAAAACGGCTCATATGCGTAGTAGGATTCAAAAGTTCCCGGATTGTAACTTAAAAAAAATTACTACGAGTGAAGTTGCTGAAACACAACCTCCTTCGAAATAAAACCATTGAACAGCACACTTTTGCCATCGCTTGTAAAGTTTATTGAAACATTTCTAGAATCTATTTTTAGCAATGTCCTTTAAATCGGCCATAAATGCACCTTAGTTCCATCTTCAGATTGAAATCGACGACCCTACAAGTGACTACCAGTTCAAGAAATATTCTAAGGTTTCAGGGAGCAAAATCAGGGGAGTAAGAAAGATGTGGTAAAACAGTTTTTTTCATTTTCACGCCGACGTTGCATGATGTTCTTACGTCCCGTCGCAAAACACTTTTTCAATGTTTTCGGTGGTATGGGAAGTCTGTGAACGTCTAGAGCGTTCGTCGTTTCTGGCAATTTCCCTGCCTTATCTGAAACGTCGATGCCAATCAAAATCTTGCGTTCGCGATTATGTATCGCTATTATGTAAGTCTCCGTAGAATTTTTTCAAGAATACACAAAATTTGATATTATTCTCTGCTCAACAAACACAATTTCATTCAATCGCTGGCTACGAAATGCATCCATCTACAAAATAAGACATCGTGGAAAGCCTCCAAAACATGATTTGGGACAAACCATTTTAGAAAAGGGGAAGAATGCAGCGACACAGAAATGTTATCTTAGTCGCTCTACTGCAAAAATTTTAACGATACAGTCTCAGTCCGGGAAACTTTTGAATTCTAATTCGTTATTATATAATAAGTACCCCAAACTCAGAGAATAGGTACAAAATCTTAAGATTTGTTTGAAACTGATTAGTTCATTACATTCAAAAATTTTATGCACGCACGCACACAGTATCATTTGATTTCATGATAAAGTGATGTACAGTTTTGTGTTCATATTAAGTTTCGACCGAAAATGGTATAAAACTATAAATCTTATAATTTCGACAATTTGTGGAAATTGTAAATATCCAATCACACATTATAAATTAAATTCTTTATAAGCTTTGTCGCTGTACCTTTTCCTCATGTTGGTTGAGGAGAAGATTACACTCACTAGTTTGATTCTCAAGTGATTAAAACGCATCATAGATGGAGAAGCCATTGAATCTAACTCGAATTGATTGAAACGAGATTTGCAATAAATTACTTTTAGTAAGTTAAACACTAGAAAACGACTACAAGATATGCAGACAAAATCAAATTAAGGACCAACTTATTCCCCTTAAGGAACCCCTTCATTAAAATATTGTTAAAATTTGGCAAATAGGAAAAAAAATTTGATTTGGATTTTAAGCTTTAGTTTATTAAAAATTAATTTTAAATTTTTAAATTAAAAAAGCTCCCATTTAAGGGATTCAAAAAATTTAAAAATTTTGGAAAAAAGGGGGGTATTTTTCCCCCCGGTAAATTTCCCCTTTTTAAATTTTTTTGCCTTTTTTATAGCGGGACCCTTTTTATTCCTAAAATTGAAAAAATTTTTTTTTTTAAAAAAAGGGCTTTTAAAAAAGGTAAAAAATTTTTAAATTTTTTTTAAAAAGGGGAAAAAGGTTGTTGAAGCGAAATTTTTTTATTGGCTTTAAAAAGGATTTTGGAAAATTTTTAATTATTTTTGACAAAATTGTTTTAAATTTTAAATTAAAATTTTAAAATTTATTCTCAATTTTCTTAACCGTTTTTCCAAGGATTTTTTTTTAAAATAAATTTATCGCTTTAAAAACCGGGACGATTTGATAAACTGAACCCCGGATTTAAAAACAAAAAAAATTTTTTTTTTTAAAAAAAAGGTTATAACAATATGGTCTGTTAAAATTAATGGGGCCCTTTCCCCCCCGGCATCTGTAATTATTTATAATCATTCACTATTGCATCTAATCATCTGTTTCTTTGACTATTTATACGTTATTCTGTTGAAAGATTAATTGGTGGACGACAAAAATTAAGGATGGGCAAGAAACCCCATGGGAAATCCCGCAATACTTGTTTTAAATTTTTGATCAAATTCATTTTTTTTAAACAAAACTTTGATCCCAATTTAAAAGGGAAAATTGAAAAAGGGGGAAAACCCAAATTTCCAAATCAATTACAAGAATGGAGACCCTTTACTACTTTCCCCAAAATAATTGAACTTAAAAAAGCTTATGAATATTGGCCCGGTGGGGTGGATAGGACAGGGTTTTTGGGGGTTGGATACCCAAAAAGGGTCAGGGAACATCGGTTAAAAAAGGGGGTAAACGTCCCCCCTTTTGGGGGGTTTATTAAACCACCCCGGGGTTTAGTTTCCCCCTTTAAAAAAAACTGTTCCCAAAACCCCGTTGCTAAAATGCACGTTTAAACAAAACGTTAATGGGTAAATAGGAAAAAAAAGGTTTAAATAAAAGACTTACTCTGACACCGGTTTGAACATGCTCCATAGAAACAAAGGGGAATTCTCCATTGGTTTTGTAATATACCTTGAAACTTTTTTGATTGGATATTTAACAGGGCATCAATCTGTGACCTAACGGATGAGAGTCAGTTGTTAACGAGGCAACTTTTTAGTGATATTTTCCATAAATAAATAAAACCACCACCGAGTTTTAAAATAGTTAACAATTTTAAACTTAAATACTGTTATTCTTAATGACATCAAAGTATGCTAGAAATTGACATCGTTTTAAAGCAAAAAAACGTGTGAAAAAATGGTTTCTAAAAGAGGTATAACAAAATGTAGGCTTGGATAATCTTACTTATTTTTCATGTGTATTTCAAGTTGAAATTAGGCAAATTAACAGACGCTTATCTATCTTTCACATGCCCGAAGGGCAAATGATTTAATGTATAGTGCCTGTGTGGCAGGGGGTACTCTAAATAGTCGTATAGCCAAAGATTTCTCGTGAGTTTGATGGAAGAAAGGTTGGAGGCCCCTGACCACCTCCAGAGTGTTCTTCCACAAAATTTGGTTGAGACCGAGCCAAAACGTACTGCCACTTATGGTGTCAAAGCTACGGATAACGACAGGTGTACAAATATTCCTTTTCGATGGCTTTTGTGGACTTCGATCTGACACCGTCAGACAGGAAACATTATCAAAAACAACACTATTTGAATTAATTTAAAAGAAAAATATATATCTAGTTTTTTTTTATTTTACTTTACAAATTACCTTGTAAACTGATATATACATGTATCTATGGCCTTGTCTTTTGAAAATTCTTTTTGCATATGTAATATATACAGTCTAATCTTAAATTCATCGACTACAAGAAATAGAGGAATTTTAAATGAAGAAAACACTGAGATGAAATCGATTGATTGTTTCTTAGCGTTGCAATTTGAAAATTTAGAAAGATTGGTAGTAAATAGCCAGAAGTCAGAGCACTTTGAACTGAATTACAATACAAAAAATTTAATAAATGTATTCTCTCTTACAGCAGTGCACAAGAAACATTATAGATTTGACTATGTTTTTCAAAATTTCAAAACAAGTACTTTAATTAACGAATTTGTTTTGTCCTTCTAATTAACATTTCGATAAATAAAGTTTGATTTGAAAAATTGAATCTCTAAGTTCTGAGATTTTTTTTATTAGAATATAATGAATATCCTATTTAAATATCTTAATCTTGCTAATATTGCATTACTTAAATGTCTAGTTGAGTGAATGAATGCTTATTAACATCGCACTGTAAGGCATCACGAAGGTTATTGATGACAGACCCGTATTTTTGAATCTAGTCAAGTGAAAAGGACGACAACAAGCTTCCACCTCATCTCCTAACTTCTCAATCATGCCAACCTTAGGACTTAGGCTGTTGCACACCAAATCTGTCGAAGCTATCTACACAATGGGTTTTCAGTGGCACTAAGCTCGAACTCGTGACATGCCGGTCAAGATCTATGATCACTTGGCTACTCCGGTCTCTCTCGTAACTTTGAACCATGGTCAAGTAACGAGGATGACACCTGAGAGCTGGAATACCCTTCTTGAAACTTGCATAACACGCCAACTTGAGAACTTTGAGATTTGACAGATTTAATGTACATCTGCCTTTCGACGCGCTGAGTCTTTAGTCTCATTAGGACTCTAACTCACGACTCGCAACGCCAACCACGAGTTCGCGACCATGAACAATTGGCTACCGCGGTCACGAAAGGGCCTGTTGAAGCATGCGTGGTGATTCTTGAAATCCATAATCTGTAACTTATGTTGCGAAATTACAAAGAAAAGTATTTAAATTAATCCAACTTGTAATATTATAATATCTTTTTTTTACTCAATAATTTAATAATAAAATAATGTTGAAATGCAAAGAATTTGCAAATCTACATTGTTAATTAATGTTTAAATTCGAAGGTTTTAATAAGGTTGAATCTACTATAAGAATATTATAGTAAAATAACTTGATATTAGTACGATTAGGGAAAATTACTATATTCAGCGAATGTTGTAGATCTGCAATTAATAAAATTATGGTAAAAACTAAGCACCAAAACAATTATATTTCGAGCAAACTCTCCAAATACTAATTAAAAAAGAAGAAGAATTTTAGAGATACAGCGTATTTTTGAATATTCAAACCTGGGCCTACAATTTCAAGCCTTATTTTGTTGTAACCTATAATTAGGCGTTTTAATGCACAATTATAGCGTAGATATGAATATGTATTTCTTTGAAAACTAAAGAACAATTTTCCGCGTGTGTGATTCATGTTCTATTTCATTTTCTTGAATTTAAATTGTACTGATTTTATTTTTTAAATTGCAGCTTTAAGATTCATTCAGTGTTTTTAAAACCCGAACACAAGCATTTTCTTTGATAAATATTCTTCATTTGTCTGGAATGAAATTTAAAATTACACTTGATTGCTCTATAATTACCCTAATTGTTCGGAAACAAAACTCTTACTGACCGTAGAATACTTACATATTTACGGGATATTATGATCATTACAATATTTTGCATTTCCATGAACTGTTCTTTATATTTAATAAGCTTGCATAATTTAAATATATCGGTTTTAGCGAAGAATCATTTTACTTCATTCATAAGCAAGAGGAGGAAAAGGAATTCATAAGAAAATGTCGTAGGCGAACAATTAAGAGAAGCCCCAAATCACTATTGCAATGGGCGAAGGATCAGCCGGTTCTAGCCGGTTTATTCGGTGTATATTCCAGAACTGGTTCCTTCCCCAAACTTACAATGTCCATGGACCCATTTTTGTACCAAAAACTTGCCCATTAGGCCCCAGTGAACTAACTCTGATCAATGGCTTACAAATTTAACTTAGATATCCTGAATGGTAAATGTTTGACGGTAAAAATAATATATAAATAAAACGTTTAAATATTTGAAAATGTATTTATTCAAATAATAAATTTAGTTTAAAAATTAAAATATATTGTTAAATAAACAATTTCTTGCCTATATATATATATATATATATATATATAATGAGATTGAGGGAATCTGATAAGATATGAGATTATCTATTTTTGGATTTATGTTGAACACCAGGGTTGTCCAATACGTGGCCCGCCAGTACGTAAGTTGCAGCCCACCGACTCTTTTTTTAAAAACTTTAAATATCAGGTTTTTAAAGTTTTTTCATTTTGAAATTTATTTGAGGGGAAATTTATATATATATATATAAAATTCTACACAATGCATTTGCCTGTTACCTGTTCTTGTTTTAAAATAAATCCTTTTTGATAATAGAAATGCCCTTTAGATTAAAACAGATTTATATTTTACCAAACAGTTACATTTGTTTTTTTGCTATAATAAACTACTATTTAATAAATTCCGAATGGCATTACGCATATCATTTATTATGGATGGTACATGATTCTCTATGTGCGCGACTTTCATTTCTTCTTCTCCCGAAAAGCAAGAGGCAGTCAGAGATGTTTTTTAAAGTTCCAAAAAATTATTCAGGATGGTTAAGATAAAAGGCAACGTATACTTAATCGTTTGTGAATGACAGAAGTATCAAATTTCGACAATGAGTAACGAAAGATCAATTCAAAAGGAACCCCGTAATTTTCAAGAAAATGGCAACTGTAATATTTTAAACATGATTTGATCATTGCATTTTTATATTATCTATGTCAGTATACATGAAAAATAATGAAAACAATACTAATAATTCATTTTGTTTTAAATTTTCACTCAATAAATGTCTTTGTTTCCAAATCCGATACAAAGGTACATATTTTCATGTACGGCCCGCGAGATTATAATATCTTTCCGAAATGGCCTGCAAGGTCATTTAGGTTGGATACCCCTGTTGAACAGGACAGCCAGTTGACTAATCTCTTGACCACAAGATTGCTTTCCCTCAAGAATCATAGTTTTAAATAGATAAAATTGCGCTTTGATTGCGTTTTTAGTTTTTATTTTTGATATAGAATTTTTTTTGGACGAGTGGCTTGATGTAAATGGATCGATTTCTAATTTGGCATATGAGGCAATAACAACAGATTCCTAAATTAATTTTAATTTGCCATGGACCTAAGAGTCCCTAGGAACCACTTTGGGAGCCTATGTCTGACATCTGATAAACAGAAAATTACGGGCGGATGCAGTTAAAAAAAATCATAGAGATTCTTAATATTTCTTTATTTTATTGCAATCATAAGATTAATAAACAATATCCTACACTAAAAAGATAACAAAAAATTCAAAATAGTTAACATTTATTTCTATTTTGGCAATGTGTATTATCCTCTAAATTGCTGAGAAAATTCTTAATGTGCAACAGATTCAACGCGAGGGACTTCAACGACATTAACAACTTATACGACATAACAGTTTTACTAGTACTAGTGGTAACAAAACAGTGCTGTCAGTATAATAATTTTATGGCTTATATTTATTTCTAACAGTATGTAAGGAATCTCGCTGCCACAAAAAAAAAAAATCGTGGCCACGGTTAATATTGATAAAGTATATAGTGGAGAATCAGTCGCGGGTGCACAAACATAGTTTCACGGGCTCATTGGCGCTTGCGGGAATGTGGTTAAGAATACCTGTCTTGAAGTCTTGTAGACAAATCTACACAAATACCCTTGACCAGGGGTACTCAACCTTTTTTACTGCTGGGCCGTATACAAATGTCAGCTATTTCACGCAGCCCTCATACATATGTTAGTTATTTCACGCGGGCCGAAACATGAGGATAAATGGGGAGAAAATGCTTTAAGATCAAGATAACACTGAAAATTTAAAATGTGGAAAATTGATCGTAATATTATCAATTCCGGTTTTGCTTTTTTAATTATTATTTTTAAATATTTTTAATTGTTGTAGCAAACACTAAATTAGAAGCATTTAAGAAACACTCCTTCACAGTATATGCATCAGTAAACAGTTTCATATGATTACCAATACCATAACAAACTTCATGGGATGTCTTTGTTACCGCTGTGATATTACCACTAACAAAACACTTTGTTGCTGTTGCAAGGATTATTCAAGAAAAATCCTATTTATCACCTCTTGAAAGAGATCTTCCAGGAAAAGGGTCATTGAGTGATTCCTGTTTATTGGTATTTTTTAAATACAGCACTTTCGTGACAAAAAATTAATGATCCATGTTTGTTTTTAACTACAAAATAGTCAATTTCTCAATCGTCTTGATATAAAGATGATATTTTTTGCTTGCAAGATATGAAAGGTAGTTAAAAATTAATTAATTCCACCCACTGTCATTCCATTGTTGTCTGTTATCACTAACAGTAACTGTTCCAAATAGAAAAATTTCCAATTCGCACTCGTACGATACTGACAACAAAAAGCAAAATTGATATATTACATTTCTTGACAAAGAATTTCCCATCGAATTTTTTATATAATGTTCTTAAATTAGTGAATTTCTCAGAGCAATGGACCATGACCGGTCCACTTAAAAAGGCTTGGCTGGCCACATGTGGCCGCAAGTTGAGTATCCTTGTCCTAGACTCTTCAAGATTTGTTTTAAGGCAGAGGTCGCCAAATTGGTGGTCCGTGAGAAAATTTCGCTGGTCCCCAGAAAATGTGTGTGTGGAATATATTTACTTATCACGTTAAATTATTTTTAAATGCATTAAAAAATATAATTCGATTCATTGCAATATGTGAAAAGCTATAAGAACTCTACTTCATAAGGAATAACGGTATTTCATAGGAATGTATGATGCTAAAAAATTGATATACTTAAAATTTTTTTAATTGTTTTGTTTTTACAATTTTTTTTTGTTTATTTTATTATGGTTTATTAATAAAGCTTTCATAATTTGGTTAAAATTAATAGTTTCATTTTACTACTTAGTTACATTTTGTGTTCTTTGATCACAATTTTTTCCATAATATATTTAACATTTAAAAAAAAATCTTATAAGTGGTCCACGGGATTTAAATTATAAATTTAATGGTCCTAGGGGCAAAAAGGGTTTTGGGAACCGCGTTTTAAGATATATTAAAAGGGTTTCCCGGCTAAAAGGATTCAAAAAAACTTATTATTCGGAATACCATAATTAAATTTTTTATCCCTGGATTGGAAAACACCCGGGGTTTTTTGTCCGATTAGGCCCTGCTCGCATTATTCAGCAATCGGGCGATAAACTTTTTACACGACTTATTTTTGTGACACCCAATTAAGATGCAGTGGGACCTTGTTTAAAGGGAATTTAAATGAGTGACGTGTACAGCGATGAGTTCGGAACAAAAAAGGGAAAGCGACCCTCCTACATCAAAATCTATTCAAGAATAAAAGAACTTTTAAAAGGGGAAGGAAACTTGGTACCCCAAAATTGGCAACTATCCTTAAATTTTGGTGATAGAAGACACTATTGATCGTAAGCGTCATTCATTTTTAGGAGTCCTGCTAAGTCTATTAGGCAAACCAGTAACGACATTTCATTCTGTCGAACACGTCGCTGTACACGCGTGACTTAATTCAATTCCGTTAACCAAAATAAGCGGCATTTTTTGCTGTAGCGTTCACATCTTTACTAATGAAGTCCGTGTAAAAAGTTTATCGTCTGCGATTGCCGATTAACGCGTGCATGTGCGGCCGATCGGAGTAGACCCAAAAATTCTAGGAAAGTTTTCCAATCCACGGATGAACATCTTATTGCATTCTGATGGGCAGTTTTGTTTTTATTAGCCATTATTTTTGGATACTTTAAGCCTGGATACCCTGTATTTCTGTCATCGCGCTTTTCGAGACTTGATGATATTTGGTAGCCAAATGTATGTTGAAGTTCGTCTCCAGTGTAGACTCTACCTATTCAGGATTAATAGGAGCATATGTAACGAGACATTATAGAATGTTATTTATCTATTAGATATTTTTGAATTTGTAGATAGTAGATTAAAATGTTTGGTGAGAAAACTGAAAAGCTCAACCATCTCTGCTCTGAATTATTAGACTCTTAATTTTAGAACACGAGCGTTTTACGAAAATATAACCCACATCCGATGATACTCCAAAAAATCAAAGGAAGTTATAAGTTAGTTACTAATTATAGAACAATAAAGAAATATCTTAAGTGATACTGGATTGTTTTTGAGATAATTCTAATTCCATTTTATTTTCGTTCATATTTCAACAATAACTTCTTTGGTAGTGGAATATGTATTGTTTCATTTCATCGTGTATTGCATTAGTCTGCAGGTCCTACTGTGTATTGAGACATTTAACTGTATTTATTTTTATCGTTTTGTAACAGTATTAGTTTTAATAGCTCAATTCAGTGCTTGCAGGAAAGACTTTATCTTAACTTATTTTATTAAAAACTCATACACTATATATTCAAATATTATTTTCAGTTTTATAAAGTATTTTTACTGAAAAACAGAATTTATTAATAGAAATAGTTTTTGCACACACTACATAATACATTTGTTTATTAATTACTTAAAGATAGAATTTAATAAAATCAATCAAAAGCACAAAGAAAACTAAAATCAAATTTTCGTACATCACAAACCGCAAAACACATGCGATGTTAGAAATTGGAACATACTTTCAAATAAATTTTGAATTTTTTCCCCCTACATCCTTTTGCCTTTCTGACTTTTAAACAGTCCCGAAGTTCTAACAACAGAAAAGTACGTCTATAATGTGAGAGTAGAAGAAAAAAGTTCGTTCTAAAAGGGGAACTGTCACACACGTGGAATGTATGACTTCCTGATTCGGCACATTCTTAGAAAATAAATGCAAGGGAAAAAAGAAGAAAAAGAGAAAAAAAAATAAGGTAAGAATAGTTCTAGGAATCACGAAGTACATGGAGGAACGATAAAAAATTTTTTTCAACTCTAACCCCACCCACTTTTTTCCGATATAGTGTAAATCTTGTTTGGGAATAATATACATTACTGAAACTAAGACATTTCTTCCGCAGTTGTTTCATAAATTTTGAAATTAAATGCACGGACTTAAGGTCCGTGCTACGTTTCGAACCGTGATTTTAAAATGCTTATATATGAATAATTTTTTAAATATTTAGCGTCACCTGAAATAGAATATTCATATATAATTGTTTTAACTATATTACAAGAAAAAAATATTTAAATGCAGTTTTAGCAAAAAGTTGAAGAACGAATGACGCAGATTCAAAATATACTCCTCCTCTTATAGAATAATATTTTGCCTGTACAGGGTGTCCGAAAAAGACTAAATTTTTTAAACTGTAAAGTTTTTCTCTAGTTTCTCCGAGGTATTATTGGAATGTTTTTTTTTTACCAGAAGATAGGTAATATATCAAAATTGTCTTTTGTACCAAAGTTGTGCCTTACAAAGATTCAATATGGGCGCCCTTCGTGATACGGCAGATATCTTGGCGATACTCCATTTCCGTCCATTCTCGCATCAACATGTCTCTTGTAACGGCAGAAAAAGAATTTACTTTTTTCTTAATTTTTTTCTAGATACCCAGTATGTAGAGAGTGGTGAAAATTAGCATGAAAGTTACTAGATACTCCAAGTTTTGAAATGTGCGCCTTTCCTGAGTGCACAAAATTGTCAACATGTTGCCCACCAAACCACAGAAGGCATTTTGTGCTGTAGAATAGGCAAACACAAAGTCTGTTATCACATTTCAACGCAGCTTTCGGCGACAATTTAGGGTCGATCCATCGGGCAAGAATTCAATTAAATTTTGGCATGCACAGCAAATGTAGGCAAAAGCACCGAGTGACCGCATTCGGAGGAAACAGTTGGTAGAGTTTGACAATCCTTCCTTGGAGTATCTAGTAACTTTCAGGTCAATTTTCACCAATCTATACATACTGGGTATCTAGAAAAAATAAAGAAAAAAGAGAGTGCATTCTTTTTCTGCCATTATAAGAGGCATATTGTTATGGATCGAAATGAAGTATCGTCTGGATATCTGCCATATCACGAAGGACGCCCATATTGAATCTTTGTAAGGTTTATCTTTGATACAAAAAAATAAAAATTGAAAAATTACCTAACTTCTGGTATAATATAACATTCTAATAGTACCTCAGAGAAAGTAGAGTTAAATTTTAAAAAAGGTACGATCCTTTTGGACACCCTGTATATAGATACAACTTCTACACAGAGCCTGAAACAGGATTTTTGAAATATATTAGAAAAGGATTTATTCAAATTTGAATCTATATCAGATTGCGTATTTATATATATTACTCTAAAACAGTGGTTCCCAAAATGGTACCTACGAACCCCCATGGGTCCCCAATATTATTAAGGGGATCCGTAGAAAATTTAAATGGATTTGGGGGTCTCTGAATAAAGTCAGGGGCCCCATGCAAGGTTTAATATAAAAGTAATAAAAAATTACATTCATTTTATTTTTATGGAAATTTCAATAAATAAAAATAATTCACTTGGATATTCCCAGCTGGGGATTGAAACCTTTTCTGCTTGGACTAACTGGGATCCCAAACACAGATGAATTCACACTAATACAGAAGCATCTTATTGAAATATCCTCAAATGAGGAATTTAAGCCAATGTTTTAACAAGGATACTACAAAGTCTGGTTACAAAAACACATTCCTGCATTATGGGTTATTGTACAGAAGTTATTGACTACTTTCCTGTCTTCTAATTTGGTAGAATGTGGATTCTTTGCCGTAAAAAATCTCATCACAAAAAAAAAAAGAAAGAAACCGACAAAAATTAGTGCTCGTGGGGATTTGCGATTGCTACTCATAAACATTGAGACGAGCATAAATACACTCATAACATCTCATCAAGTTTATCCAAGTAATTAATTTTTCTCTATTTTATTTTAAAGAAAAATTATAATTTCAATAAATAATTCTTCAACAAATAGCTCTTTTTAAGGGGACAAAGTACGATTCAATTGACAAAAATTGATCAAAAAATCAAATCCATTTTCTTAGTCCAAATTACTCCTTATATACTTTTCTATACCTCACAAAATTTAAAAGCTCTTAGCTTAAAAAATGCAGAATTATGATAGCTTTTATGTTCATTTTTATTTATATCACTATGACAAATCATAACTTTAAACTGACTTATCTCAGAAATATAAACTAACTAGTTTGTCTTCATTTAAAATGATAAGGCTTTTTTTCATTTGTGCCTAATGCTTTGAATTTTTTTAACCTATTGCTAATAGTATATGTAAAGAAAGTTGGTATGCATTTTTGATCAAAGCAATACTTATTTTTTTTTAAAAATAATTGAAATTAGAATTTATACATTTTTTAAGGAATTTTCAATAAGCATTCTTAAAAAGAAGTATTGTACGAATACCAATCGTGTTATCGCAAAACCCATACCAACTTTTGTTATACATAGTTTGACGTACTTGTAAATCAAATTTCATGCGTGTACGTAAATTTTTGTAGTAGGAGTAGCATTTTAAAATCACTTCACAAATTTCAAGTTATTTCCTTAAAAAATCAAATGGCTAGCTTTTAATGAAATTTTGGGCACAAAATCTTTTTTACATAATATACACGCATAGAAGGCAGCCAAAAAATTTTTGAAGATACTTATATGAAAAAGTGTTTCGTAAATTGTACCATGTCCCCTTAAATTTGTAATTTTTATACTATGCATTTATGTTTCTTTTTCCCTTGAGGATTCTTAGGAAGGCTTGACTTTAAAAAAGGGTCTTTTAGCAAGTTTTTACTGTAAAAAGTGGTCCCTGTATTAAGTAAGTCTGGGAACCACTGCTCCCGAACTACGTTGCACTAGCACTAACATTCTTAAAAAGAGTAAGTATTTAAAATAGTTTCCAAAGTATGGCTTAGTCTTAATCCCCAGAAAAAAGCCAAGGCAATGTGTTAAATTAAAGTAACGTTATACAGACATGATAGCTATGTAATCACCTGTTTCCAGTCAATCAGATCATGAATTCCTTTGGCATCATTAGTCACGTGATAACAGCCAATCAATTTATGTGGCTCGCTGTTGCCAACTATAATTTTTCAAGAAAACTTTCTTTTAAATGGTTCATATTTTCAACAATAATAATGCACATAGTTTAATAAAATGCACCTGATTTAACCCTTTATCTACCGACGATACTTATAAGTACCATACACTTCAAAATTACATAGAATAACCATTTTTATGAATACTCTGACGATACTTAGCAGGAATATTCTTTTAAATCCACTCTTCCAACATATCTGGCAGTACGGGTTCTATGATGAGTATTTTAGTGGGAAAGGTGAAAAGTTTTATAGCAGAAATTGCGTTTTCAGCGGATTGTGAAGATTATCATTTTTGCCCCGGAAAAATAATTAATGTCAAAACGTAAGTGTCTTATTTTTTTTTTGTATGTTAATGAAGACCTTAGAAAACGATTTGACTATTTATTTTAAGGGAACAGTGTATATAATTAATTTTACAGTTGAATATCTTTAATTAATTAATTAGTTGTAACGGATTAAATTTCCCAAATTTAAGTATTTTGTTTATGTATATCCCTTAATTTTCAATGTTGTGATCCAAAAAAAAATATTGCATGAAAAAAACTGCAGTAAATCATAATGCGGTAGATAAAAGGTTAAAAATACAAGTATAAAATAAGAATTTTTTAAATTAAAAAAAAAATACTGATGAATCTTAATATTTGAACATTTTCGCCAAATTATCAAAATTGATATTTTTTGTTAGTTTTACAAGTAGATATATTAACAAATGCAAGTTTTGATCTTAATGGAGAACCCTTTTTAATTCCTACTACGATGGAAATTTCAATCGTTAATAAAATACAGTTAAGGCACTCAATTGAGCTGAAATTTTATATACACTATTGTTTCGGGTAAAAATATGACAATTTAATTATAATGAATTAAAATTAACCGATTGAAACTAATTATTTAAAGAATTACGGATACAGACACGTTAGTTTCATTTTTAGCGACTCGAGTCAAAACTTTAAGTTTTTTTTTTCTCCTGTTTTAAAGCATTCAGTTAAACTGAAATTTTGTATACACGATTGTTTCGGATGACAATTCGATACTTTGATGATAATTCATAAAATTAATTACCACTTAATGTTGGGATTCTGTCGTATGTATATACATATTTATATTAGTTGTAACTATTTAATAAAAAGTAGCTAAAATAAAATTTTTCTTTGTTGATTTAAGTAGAAATTGACTTAATTTTTTTATATTACTTGTTTATGTTTATCATGTGGCTCTCATAAATTATGTCCTTGTCAGTTGACGTAATTTACAGGGTGAACAGAAGGTCTTTCTCTAATTATGAAAAAATTCATCACAAAATATAACCATTTAATATAATAATATAATTTTTATATCATTGGATTGATCAGTTCTGATAATTTTTGTGTGCAGTATATGGCTAGTTTTCTCCTTCAAGAGTTACTCGGAGGATCATTTGTAAGAAATCATCTCTTGCCGAAATGGCGTCGTCTAAAGAGAAAACCACCCAATGTGTGATTTGTTGTCACTCGAAAAGAACTCACCCATTAATGTTTAGTGTAAAGTTCGACGTTGTTTTGGAAGAAAACCTCCTGTTAAAAAACTATTAAAGCGATGGTATAAAATATTTATAAAGAAATAGGCTGTGGTAAGTATCTTCCTAGATGTGGCAGGCCTAGTGTGAGTGAAGCAACTATTGCAAAAGTTTGGCAATCATTTCAACGGAGTCCTTGAGGCTTTAGGCCATCCTAGAATTACCGAAAAATAGATTTTTTAAAATATTTTAAATGGCTCCCTAGAGTCTCAAAAATGATGTTCCAAGAGTTTATGGCAGGGAAAAATCTCTCAAGTACTCGGTTTTCGAATTTTAGTACAAAGCCATCTGGTCCTCAGCTAGTTCTTTTTACAAGCTTTTACTTAACTTGCAATGTAGTTTGTCCAGGTGGAATGTTGCAACCCAATTTTGAAGGTTATGCTCTCAATCGATTGAGCTGAAATTTTGTATACACGTTCAGTCTAGATGACAATGCATGTTTTGATCATTTATATTCCGATATCGTAATTAGTTTTAAAAAAATTAATTAAAAACCTTAAAAAACATAATTGTTTCCCACCTGTTGGAATTTTACTCTACCGATCAGCTTTTCGGATTGAGCTTAAAGAAACTCCGGATTTTCGACGTTTTAAAAAAATCCACCTAATTCTTGCTCTATCAAACTTAAACAAAAAATAATTACAAACACATTACATATAATTACATTACGACAAGCTTTTATATCGTAAATTGTGAAATGACGTTATAAGTTGACAGTAAAAAAGTTTTAAAAGAAAAGTTTATTTTATTCTTTTCAGCGCATTTAAATAAAAGCTTGCTTTTAAAAAAAGTTTTTTTTACTTTTATTTATTGTGAGAGAAGAAGAAAGGTACGTTAGGAGACTAGAGTAGGTATAAAGCAGATGTTATTGAAAAAATTGATTTTCTGGATAGTCTAGACGAGTTTAGACTTGTCGAACGTCTGTTTCAGTTCAGTTAGGCACAACCAAGTATTTGAGAAGGATTATAGTCGACAAACACTCGTTTTTCTCGATATTTCTGTGAACTTTCATTTCTCTTTTCCAGTGTAATTATTGATTTGTTTTTGCAATGAGCGGCAAAGTGGTGCACAGCGAGGAGAAAGGAAGAAAAATTTCATTTTGCAACACATCAAGACACCAAAACTATTTCGAAGATCATTGAATCACAATAAGTTAGAAGCACCAGATGACTTGAATGACAGTACATCAGCATTTGTGTGTCCAATGACGGGTTTCCCAATTTGCATATAATGAGGCTAAATTTCCCAGAAATCGGCCCGAGCAGCTACGAAATGTGCCTGGAGATCGAAAAACAGCGCATAAAGCTTGCAGAAAGATCGCTCTCTGAATGAGTAAAAGAGGGTAGAATAGTTTCAAAATTAAGCCAAAAAAAAACAAAAAAAATGAAAGAACAGGACGATAATCTGAAAGGCCAATTGTACGGTGCTGAGATTGCAGATTAAATTATTGCAAACTTATTCATGATTTTCTACTACTCAAAACTTCAAGCGCATTAATTTTAAAACTGCCTTTTTTCTAAAGTTGACCGGTCTCTTAACTGAGACAATTTTCAACCGATTCACTTGAAATTTTGAATATATCTTGAAAAACACTTTGTCTATGGAAGTAGATAAAATTTATTTCTTATTGCATAGTTCATTTGTTATTGATATTTATGTGACGATTTTCTTGGCAAAATTTTCACTTTCCACTTTCGAAGTGTTCCATTTGATCGAAAATCAAAATATAGCAAATATCCTACATACTTTTATTGAAGTTATTATTTGTAAACGAAAAAATTCATTGGCTCATTATAATTAAAAATTACTAGACCTGTTAGTCCGGCGTAAATCCTGAAAAAACGGAGACGTCATCTCGAAAATGCTGCACTACCGCCATTTTGAAATTAATCCTTCCTTCCTCAGTTGATCGACAGCTCAGGATGGGCCTTGGCCTTCTCAAGAAGCCTTTTACCCAGGTCAGTCTCCTTCTTGCTAATGTTCTACAATTCTTAGTTTTCAAAACTAGAAGATCTTTTTCTAGGCCATCCATCCATCTAAGATTTGGACTGCCCTTTCTTCGTGTGCCAATTGGTTGGGCATTGAAAACTTTTTTAGTGGTACGGTTGTCATCCATTCTGACATCTTGACCTGTCCATTTGATGAAGTTAACAATGTCAGATTATTTATATGATTGATAGAGCTCTAAATCTGATCTTCACCACATTCCATTTTTCTGAATTCTTCCAAAAATAAATCTTAAAATCTCCCTTTCGTAAATACTTATCATGATCTCATCTGTTCGAGACCTGAACCAAGTTTTACATGCATAAGTTAATACTGATCTTTAAAGACTTTTATACAATACAACCTTTGTTTCTCTTTTGATTTTTGATTTTATGTATTTTTTTTTTAAATTAATTATTTCAAAAAATTATTGTAAGCAGTCACTAATATGCACGATAACATTCCGTTTTTGTAATCTTGATTTATTTTGTAGTATTTCTGAAAAAGAATCCTTAAAAATCCTACTTTTTTGGCTTTTAGAATGGCCTATCTTAAAAAACTTGTTAAGCATCATGTGGACTTCAAATATTGCAAACGTTTGGCAAGAGTTCTTCATAAAATGATCAGGTTGCATGCTTATAAAGTGCAAGGTATGTTAAAGAACACTTGATAGTAGCTAGAGTACCTCTTAGACATTTTCCGAGCTACCAAGGGGGCACACGCTGAATTTACTGAGGTAAATGTGTGACACCTCACGCCCCTGGGGTATCATCTCTTCATCCACACGACCTAGATTTGTAGGAATAAATGATTGACCCCACTCGAACCTTCCATAATAAATCTAATTTATTATAGTCTCAATTAATATTAATCAATGCAACACAAGTCTGACCAGGAAAATTGGATCAGGAATGATACGAAGTAATTTTTAATACTAAGTTAAATTAGCGCCTGAAATCCTACTCACTATCTCTGTGATAAATTAACCTCCGAATCTTTATCTATTGCAGATTCCTTAACTATCTAAAGTCCACTCTATAATTAAACTTTAATAATCTATCTCTTACCGATATCACACACAGCGTCGGCTTAGCCAAGCTTTATATACACTCTGGTACTTTATTCCTTTTAATATTAATTTTCTATATATATTATTATCACTTATACAGTCCAGCTTCTATGCAACTTTCTGGCTTCTAACCAACTTCTATATGACTCCTATAACTCTCTGACCTTCAGCCGACTTACTCGCAGTACAAAAGCTCCAATATATATAATCATTCACTAATCTGCATATCGCGTTTTTCTTGAAGGTTGGTTTTGAAAATGCCATTCTGGCCCCAAAAGATTCCCAAGAGGATTAATTGAGAGGCGCGAATGGGAATCCGTCTAAATGGTTTTATAAGAAATCATGTAATGCTTCTTACAAAATATTCGAACTAACATATGTCTAATTATAATAGCTTAAGAACAATACATTTTTATTAGGGCAAGACTTTTGATTCATTCAATATATTTTTGTTACCCTATAACAATTTGTTATAGTAGTTTATGTTGAATGAAAAAAATAAAGCATATCTATCAAATCACAAGTAAAATGTGTATTCTAATTACTGTTAGAAAGCCGATACTGAAGCATACACTTATTTTATTAATGTCGTGTGTATGTAAACATCACACCATATATTTTCCTCAGCAAGACGTATATGGTTCATTGTTAGTCCAGATAGTTTTCATAAGATGTTTACGATTTTCTAACTACACTAAAATACATGCTGTAATATTTTCCTTCATTGATTACCGAATATTTTTAATTAGTATTTAGTTTCCGCGCTTACAAAATACTTCTTAAGAACTACAAGTGCTTACCTGGAACGTGAAGGAAAGAAAAATTTACGTAATTAAAAGCAGTTACCACAACAAAGTTCCGTCGTAAATAAGAAATTTAAATTAGTTCCCAGAATTAAGTTTGTGTAGTGTTTGAAAGCAAAAGAAAGTACTACTTTTGAGAAAGCAAAAGACTTTTTCAGAGGCTTTTTGTGAAAGAGACTTTCGGGTAGCATAAGAAAGACTAATATAATAACTAAGTTTTATTACCGCCTTATTATAGTTTTTTTAGCCAACGCATTTTCAAACGAAAGTGTTTTCTTAAACTATTGTTATTATTACTTTTTTATTAATTACTGCGTTTTTTATTTTCTAATTTTGCCCAGAAGTAGATGGCAAAATATTTAAAGCAACATTTTAAACGCGTGAAAAAAAAGTGCGTGGTAAGGATTATAATGGAATATATATTTTTATGAAATGCAAAATTAAAAATGATGCTGCATGAATTGCAGGTTATTTTGGGTATTTGATTACCCAAAATTCGCCATTTTGGTGAAAATTTCGGAAATTTCTTTTATGTTTTATTTTAAAAGAAACCCATACATTTAAGATTCTAAAACAGTCATTTTTCTACGATATTTAGAAACAAAGTTATAACATAATTAGTAAACCGGAAATGGAGTTTACAAAACCGAAAGCAGATGCTGATACAAAATATTTTTACAAGATATTAAATTAATTTTTAGAACATGTTTTATTTAGTTCTATCTGTGTTATGAGTTAAAATCAATCTCTGCGTATACATAACATGTACTTTTATTGCTTTTATGAAAAAAAAAATCATTAATTCTTTTAAAAAAATCGAATTTTTGCATAAAATGTGGCATATTTTTAAAAAAAAACTTTCAAAAGTATTAAAAATCTTTTAATTTCTGATATATGTAAAGGCGTTATGTTTGTACTGTATAAATATTATTTGAATACATTTATTATAGAATTTTGTGTAAAAGATCGTAACAATAATTTTTTTATCAAAATGTCACTAAAAACGACAATCGTTATAGTCTGTAAATCTCTCCAGAAAACAGCAAAAGAGTAAAAAAAAAGTCCGAATTAGTTAAACATGAAGCTAAAGAGAGCTTGAGCTATAAATATGGTGAATTTAAAAAATGTACAATTAGTAGAAAATTTTTCATATTGTACTAAAATCTTTAAATGTATTTTCTGAGAAACTATTTTAAATTTTTGCTTCACGGTAAAGTTCATTATAGGATTTTCTTTTAAGATATTGAATTGAAATTTTCAGAAAATGTTTTATATAGTTTTATCTGTATTTTAGACTATAATCTAATCTCTGTGTATATATAGTTATATATTTTATTGCACTTTTTGTGAGAAAATAACATTAGTTTTTTGTAAACAATCGAGTTCTTGCATAAAATATGACATATTTCACAAACTTTTAAAAGTATTACAAATATTATAGCTCTAAGCACAGATAATGATGTTTTTTATGCACTGTGTAAGTATTATTTGATTATATGAATTAGAATTTAAAACACAAGGTTTACTGTAACTGCAATTTTTCACTAAAATTTCACTCAAAGTTCCCAATATATCAAAAATTATTTTTAATTTTATGGAAATAGTATTTGAATTTCTAGTTTTATACCTCTATTCAAATAAAAAAAGTGTCTATTTAATTGAACATTTATATATTTCAAGAAAAGTGCTCCGAAGGTAGTCACACTTTAAGTTGTTTTGCATTATTATTAAGATTTAGTTACTTAACAAATCATATAATTTTTTTTTAAATCAATTCCTACTTAGGTCAACAAAAAAATATTTTAGTTACTTTTCATTAAATAATTACAATTAATTTAAACAATAATATATGAAGGAATCCTGATAAGAGTGGCAAAATATTTTAAATTAACATTAAAAATTTTAACCGCATTAAATTCCTAATTGCATTTTTTTTTTTTTTTAATGAAAGTTGAATATAATAGGTGAGAATTTATCTTAAAACCAATATAAAAGGAAAGTTGACGTCTAATTAGCATATGATTATTCTGTGGTTAAGTTAAATCTTCCTCACAAATATAGCAAATGGTGTTGTATCCAACTGTGCTGCCATCTAGAGGAATAATATCGACAAAAGTATCTCTTAAACTATAATTAATGAATTACATTTAATTATTGAATTAATATTTGAAAAAACTATATCAACATAAAGTGTCAAGTTTAAAAAATGTATTTGAACTTGAGTGGATGAGATTAAAAAGTATTTTATTAACGATTGGAGAAATTTGAAGAAAATATAAATATATAAATATATAAGGAGAGTGTAAACTAACAGCTGGAATTGAAAAAAAGTTTAGTAAATGGTTTTTAAATTAAATTTTCGTAAATTGATAAATTGTTTTCAATGACGTGGTTAATTATCGTTTTTTTTAATTTAAAAATTAAGTTTTTTTTTCTAAGAAATTTATTGGCATATGTACCACGCGCTTATTTTTTTTAACTAATTGTAATTCCTTATTATTTTTGTTGTATTTGTGTTTATAAATTTAACTGTAATTATAATTATGGAAATTTCTGGAACTTTCGATCGGAGTATATAAGGAAAGAAATATTCAGTTTGTAGAATAAAGTGTTGAGTTGTGTCTAGCAAGAGTTGTGTGTGTTATCATTTTATCTAATTATCGAATTCCATATCAATTGAATCTACGTGACAATATGTTGAAATTAATCAATGGGATTATTTTGATTTAGAAACACTTTTCGGTTCAAATTGATGTAATTTTAAAATTACTTGAGATATACTGATGGAAAATATTGATAATCAGTTACAAACACTGGTAACTGCATTAAAAACCTTTGAGCTTTCATTTGAATGCGTTCTTGGAAAGCAGAATGTAAATTTTAGTTTTATGACGTGGGTTACACGTAGTTAGAATTCTAGTATAGGTAAGGTGTAAGAGTACTTTACTTGATGAATGAAGTAAAATGGGAAAAATGGACAGATCTTTCACCGTTTAGCAACATTAAAAAGATCATTTGAAAGGGGATTATTGTTGGTGACAGTTTATCAAGGGCCTTGAATTTGAAGATAGCCAATCTCAATGGGTTCTAAAAAGTAGCCATATCAAGGGTTTTCAAAAGTTGCAATAAGAACCCACAGTACTTTTCTAGAAGATGTAACTGAGGCTCGAGCCCAGTTTTCCAAGAGCGTGATTGGCGCCGTCTCCCACAAAATGTACTACAGTGCAGGGACTCTACTATGCTTCATCTGACATAACACATGGGGCTGCGGTAGCCCAGTGGTCAAGGTATCAGATCATGGCAGGCATGTCATGAGTTTGAGTAGTACCATAAAGGCCCGCCGTGTAGGGGGCTGCGATGCGTTAATCTGTCGAGGAAATGAAACGTCCTCCCATTAGTGTGGTGTGGTAGTTAGAAGGGGGAGAGTGCCATCTCAGGTGTCGTCCACGTCACTTGACCATGGTTCAAAATTACGTGGTCCGTCGCCAAAAGCCTTCATGTACCTGAACAGTGCGACGTTAATATTCACTCACTCACTGACAGAAAACATTAGCCAAGGCTCTTACCAACAGATTTCAGCTTGAATCATGCGCGGATACTTGCAGAGGATATGAATGCATAATCCTTGAGAAAATTTTGAGAATGCACCTTTGAGAAAACCACTCTTTTATGCCCGAAACATAAAAATTTGTTTTGCAGTGGTGTCGAGAAAGAACACACTGGTCATCTGAAGATTAGAAACACGTAATGTGGTTGGATGAATCACGCTACACCTTATTTTAAACTGATGGGAGCCGTCGAATTTGCCGAGTACCCACGAAGTCACGAACGCATATTGCCTTACTCGTACTCTGCAAGAGTCTGTTCGGAGAATAAGTGCCTTGCAAGGGAGTGGTGCTAGCGTTTTCTACCAGAGGGGTATACAAACGGCCGCTGACCTAGTTATGCTGGAAAATCAAGTACACCCCGCCAATGTTGAATTTTTGCCCTCATGGCGACGGACATTTCATGGACTATAATGCAACAATACATCAAGCTAGAAGTTTTCAATTTGCTTTACTGGACATCAGCCTGACTTTCAGCACCTTCCCTGAAAACTGAATAACCCGGATCTAAATCCCATAGAAAATGCGTGGAATATGATTGAAAGACGCATTCGACAGCGCCCATCACGATTTACAGATCTAAGCAACGGCGCCAGCCAATGCATGATACATTACTCTGGACGTAAATGACACATGTAGACTTGATGCCCAAACGAAACAGAGCAGTTATCCATGCAGAAGGTTGGTCCAATAAAATGTTTATCTTCGCTTTCTAATTCATTAAATCAGTGTGTGTATTTGATAATGAAAAAATCGCCATGAAAAACATGCATTAAGTATTATTCAGTTTTAATTATTAGAAATAAATAAATATATATCTATATTTTTTTTGTGCATGTTAATTGATCTTCGTGTGCATAATGTCGTAAATTAAAATTATTGTTACTTTGCTTGGTTTTCAGAAAGACGTAGATTGAAGCAAATTGTGTTAGGAAAAAAAATATGGGCTTACAGCAGCGTATCTCAAACTGTGGGTCGCGCCCACCTAGAGGGGCGTGATAACTCTATGAGGGGGGCGGTAGCCTATTGAAAAGTAAAAAACAAAAGATTATTAAGAAAATGATTAATTTACTGAAAGTAAACAAACAAAATAATTTCTGATATAATAAAATACAGAAAACACATTTACAATGATATAATATACTTATAAATGTATCAGTACTGAATTATGTATATTTTATCATTAATTTAACAATACTAAGTTAAGAACAAGTTTGATAATTATTAGTTACCTCATGGGCTTGTATTAACACTTATCTTGATAATGTATACAGTTTATAATTAATTCCTTAATTGTCGATTAAAAGTTACGTGATTCTCTCCCCAATGCTACCATTTTCCACGTAGACGAGCGTATTTTGATGTTTTTTGAGGGGGAGGAGAAAAGAAATAAGTAAATCCTCTGTCAAGATCCTTTTACTGTATTCCAAAGCCTTCGGAATCATTTTATGGATAGCACTGCACAGAAAAGATCGCACTTTGGAAAGACGTATATATACCTCCAAAAAACTAATGCTTTGGCTGAGAGAGACGTTTATATACGTTGGTGGCACATAAGAGGTTAAAATGGTATTGTAGCTTTATTGTCAAAGTATAGTATTATTAATTCAGTACATTGTTATTGTAGGGGGCTCGATGAAAATGATGATTGAATAGTTGGGTCGCGTATATGTAAAATTTGAGAAGCACTGGCCTAAAGTGTAAATGAATTATATAAATTAAGAATACATTTGAATTATTTAAAATTTAAGCTTTTTTATAAATTAAGGTATCCGACTACGTTCGGAACCGTGATTTCGCAAAAGCGGGTAAATGGATAATATTTATGATATTTAGTGTCACTTAGAATAGAATACATGTATAAAATTGTTTTAAGTACAATATGACAAAAAAAATTATTTAAGTACAATATTTTTGGCAAAAATTAACTTAGAATAACCTTTTTTTCCAAATGTTCTCCTTTTATAAAAAAAATGCTTCCTATTGTATTAATATTTTGCCTGTATTCAGCTCAGGGCCTCTCTACAGAGAAGCTCAACAAATTTTTGAAATGCATAACTCGAGTCTGTTTATCCATGTTTTACGAGAACAGAAGGGAGCATTTTAAGAAAATACGCCGATAATTATTTCAAATGGTTGTAACTCTGAAAATAATGTGGGGTACCCAAACATCATAGTTGAGCCTCTGCAGAGGTCACGAGCTATACACAGGCAAAATAATAATACAATAGAAGCATTTTTGAAACATTTGGAAAAAAGGTTATTCTAAGTTAATTTTTGCCAAAAATATTGTATTTAAATAAATTTTTTTTATCATAATGTCCTTACAACAATTTTATACATGCATTCTAATCTAAGTGACACTAAATATCATGAACATTATACATTTATGCGTTTTTGTAAAATCACGGTTCCGAATGAATTCGGATACCTTAAATGAAGCTGGCTTCATAGCATTTACGTAGTGCCAAGGGTGAGATGCCAGGTCTGGTAAAATTGGCATCATGCACGAACACGAAATATTATGCCTAGCACTAGAGCTCTTCGTATTGCTCTAATGAAGTGTTATTTGAAACACAATTAGCTCTAATTGTAAATCTGAATCACAATGATAAAAAAGGATAAATGAGAGTCGGTCACAACATTTTTGTAAAACATCTTGTAAATACTCTCCGGCACAGAGAGCGATATGATTCTAAAATATTTTCCTTTTATTCTTTAAAATAGCATGGATAAAAAAAAACACGATACAATATCTCAATACCTTTTTAAAAATAATCTATAGTATCATGCTTATTTTTATAAAAAAATTGAATACGTCTTTCTTCCCAATTAATAAATTGATATGTGAATCTCAATCTTCTCGAGATCAAACAATTTTGATAGAAATGTCGCTTCGCGTTCAGTCAATGTTCCCATGTCCTTTCTGTCTTGATACGAAAAAAACTTGTTTCCAAAATGCATTATTAATATTCCATAAAAGTATGTTCTTTTTTCTGTTAATAACATACTTCTGAAAGTTTTCAAAAATGCATTTTTAACTGGTTCTTTTTGTGATACTAAAAACAAATCTGCAAATGTATACATTAAAAAAAATCGGTTCCCTGAATTTAAGAGAAATTGGATGTTGTTCCGACAGTGTCAGTTCAATCGGTTGAACCTTCACACTACTCATATTCGTAAATACGTACCAAGTTCACCAATTTTGCTAGTCGACATGTTATCAGTTTTACTTATCTTTCCCTTCCGTAAAAAAAAGTACCAACAATATTTTAGTTTTAATAATTTTAAAAGTATTATTAATACGAAAATATATGAAATCGAATTTAATCAAAGCAAAAACAACGGTTCTATTGTATAAAAATTTTTTAAGATCATTATTAAAACTTACGTATGTGAAAATTGGTCTATGTCTCGAACAGACGAGATCATGATAAGTATTTAAAATTTACTTTTGGAGGAATTCAGGAAAGTGGAACGTGGCGAAGAACATCAAAAATTTAGAGCTTTATCAATCATATAAAGAGAATTCGACATTCTTAACTTCATCAAATTACAACGAATTATATGGGCAGGTCACGTTGTCAGAATGGTCGAAAAACCACCCCACTAAAAAAGTCTTCAATGCCCAATCAATTGGCATACGAAGAAAGGACAGGCCAAATCTTAGATGGATTGATGGCCTAGAAAAAGATCTAGTAGTTTTGAGGAACTGGGGTGGAGAACACTAGCAAAAGAGGCTGGCCTGGAAAAGTTGTGAGAAGCCGAGGGGCTGTTGAGGGACCGAGGAAGGAAAAGGGAAAAATATTATTTCTTGGTTAATGAGAATGCCCATAGTTTGCGGTGCTTGAATTTTAGTTAACGCTGTCGAGTCAAGGGTTTGTTCGAACCTATGGAGTGCCAATAAGACTCGTCAAGTAGTAGGACTAATGGATCTCAAATCTGTCTTAGTTCAAAGCCTCAAATTGGTGTGGTATAATAAGGTATCCGACTACATTCGGAATCACGATTTTGATAAAGAGTATAAATGGATAATGTTTATGATATTTAGTGTCATTTAGATTAGAAAACGTATATAAATTTTTTTTTAAGAATTGTATTACAATAAAAATTTTTGTAAAATATTTTGCCAAAAAATGAAGCTAGAATGACTCATTTTCAAAATATTCTCCTTTTGCGAAAAATGCTTTTATTATAATAATATTTCGCCTGTATATAGCTCAGACCACTGTACACAGAGGTTCATCTAGAATTTTTGAAATATATAACTTAGAAGTGGTGTTATCCATGTTTTACGACAACAGAGGGGATAAATTTTAGGAAGAAAACGCCGATAATTATTTCAATGGGTTGTAACTCTGAAAATAATACGAATTTTTCAAGATTCATGGTTGAGCCTCTCTACAGTGGTCTGAGCTATATACAGGCAAAATATTATTATAATAGAAGCATTTTTCACAAAAAAAGTTCATTTCGAATAAAGGTTATTCTAAGTTAATTTTTTGCTGAAATATTGTATTTAAATAATTTTTTTTATCAAAATGCCCTTAAAATAATTTTATACATGTATTCTAATGTAAGTGACACTAAATATCACGAAAAATATCCATTTATGCGCTTTTTTAAAATTACGGTTCTGAACATAGTCGGATACCTTAAGTAAAAGAATGGGTGTCAGCTCGGTTGTGTCTCCCTTGTCACTAAACCCATTTATGAGGTCTGTCACTACTTGCCCTAGTGTCGCCGTATTGTTCTAAGTTAATAAACACTTATACACTCAATTTTGGTTTTTTTCTCAATTTGGCAAGCCAATATATATCTATTCGAAAGAAAAATAAACTGGAGAATGAATTTCTCCAATAATGTTTTACTATCAAAATAAACTAATTGGTTCAAAGAAAATAGTCTTAGAAATGCTTATAATTTTAAGCAAAATTAAGTCAAGAGGTAACTTAATTATGAAGAATATTCAAGAGATTGTACGATCTCTTAATTAAGATGTATTTAAACATCCGTAAGGCTGATAAATGTACTCTTACTCGTCTAAAATTTCAGAAACTTCACAGTCTGATAAACTTCCTGTCTCATAGATTATTGCCGGAAGCTATTTATAAAGCCGAAGAGGAATCGCAAGGAATCTATATTTTTACCGAAAGAGTATTGTGCATCGAGATAAAAGTTTTGCAAAGTACTGCAGATTTTAAAGTAAATTAAGCAGGTGTTTCTTTCAATTCCTTTTCTGAAAGATAACACCTGTTACGTAACCATTGGTGTTATAAGAGTTCTTGTTTGTATTTTCTATCATTTTCAACATTAATAAATTGTAAGGAATCGTGATTATATTTTGTTCTATAAAATAGAATTTTTTTTTGAAACGATAAAAAAATCGAGGGGCTTGTGCATTATAAAGGAAAACAGAACGAAAGAAAAGCTCGGAATAGTACTGTTGAGGAATTACATACATATATACTGTTACGAATTATGTGTAAATAATTTATATCTGGATCTATAATACTTTTATATTACTCTATGTTACATTTATTTTATGTTTAAGTTGTAACATTCGCAAGTAACGCCGTCCCTTACATTGTAATGGCAATTCAATGAGAACTTGTAAAATCTTAGCGATAGAGCCAAGTTACCATAATTTTTAGCGACCAAGTTGGTGACTTGGCGACCCTTTTTGGCGAGTTCTCGACCCTATGGATTCATGACACAAAACCTGATAAGTTTTGACTAGCGATTAGTAGTTTTGCCTTGATCATTGAAGAGTCGACTAGCGATTAGTTCGGCAGTTGAATAGGACGAACGAGTGCGTGTGAATAATCTCTAACGTACTTGTATTTTAGACACTAAAAGTTGTGTCTGAGCGCTGCTGAAGGTGTGAAGACCTTCTGAGATTTATTCTGTGAATTTTGCTGTGTATCCTATATTTTAAGGATTGTTTTTTGACTATAAATTCTCATCACTCTTAAAGAACTGTCTTGTTTTTTGCGTCTGCTTACATAAAATACCCGAACCCTGATCAACGTAATAATACTTACATTACGTATTGTGAAAATTGCAAAATTATGAATGAGTTTATAAAAGACATTTAAGAAAACCTAAGCGATAATTAACTGTTGAGTTTTCATCGTTTCCAAACGTTTTTTTTTGCTTCCTCCAAGGCCCTTTTTAAAAGCGCTTATTGATGGCTTTTCCTTTCCCAAGAAACTTGAGTTTTGTACAGGTGTTGTTATTTAACCCTAATCAAGTAATCGAAATAATAAATTATAAATAATATATAATTAATTAATAAAAATAATTAGTACTAAATAAGTAAAACATTTTTTTTAAAAATCACAATTTTAAACATTTTTTTGCTTGGAAACATTTATGAGTACGATATATTTCAAAAAAAGTTGATATGCATAAATCTACTATACAATCTTTACAACATAAGCTTGTCTCTTTACGAACTTTTTTTTTTAATTCACTGATTTTCAGCAGCATACTGCACATCATCTTGGTTCTTTTTGATTTGCAGTTTCGGGTATACATTCTGAAAAACTCAAAGATATTCTCAAAAACAGAGGGCAGTTTTATCCATTTTCGTGAATTATCCAAATTATCTGACTCTTCAAGATATTTTGAATTTGTAATAGAAAGTGATTAATTGTCTCTAGCATCACTTTTATCATAAAAAAATATTGGAATAATCACTTTCGGAATCAGAGATGAGATGGGTTTTGGATGAGATTTTGATATATTCTACAGGAGTACGAGGAGTAAGGTTAGATACAGATTTAGTAGCTGAAATAAGCATGAAATTCCTCCTCCCCTCTTTTTTATTTAACTGAATATATATTTGCTTTTCATCCAGTACAGCTCAACTTAAAATTCGGAATTAAATGAAAAATAGAACGATTAATTTCCTTCTTAATTATAGTTCTTATCATAACTTTAGTAAGTTTGCATAAATATCATTCAAAGATACACCCCAAAGGTCCTAAATCAGTGCTTCTCAAACTTCCAATGCTTGTGACCCAATCTTCAATTATAATTTTAATCATGCCCCCTTTCACACAATTACAATGAATTGAATTCAAAAATGCTATGACACTAAAGCTGCAATGCGAATTTTTCTTAAGTGCTACCGGCGCACATAAACGTCTCTCTCTGCCAAAGTGTTAATTGTCCCGGACGTATATATGCGTCTTTTCGAAGTACTATCTTTTCTGTGCACATCTATAAAGTTATTCCGAAAGCTTTGAAATGCAATAAATGGACCTTGACAATGATTGCGAAAGATTTACTTAGTTCAGAGGACTTCCTTATTTTTTTCTTCCCACTCCCTCAATACATCACATAGCTTGCCTACGTGGAAAGCCGTAGCAATTGGATAAATAATCGTGTAACTCTTAATAGGCAGTTAATTATAAACCGTACAAATTATCAAGATAAGTGCTAACTTTTATATATAATTTTATATATGGCCAGTCCATTAGGTCACTGGTAATTATTAAACTTGTTCTTAGCTTAGTATAGTCAAATAAATTATAAAATACATTGAGAACAGTACCGATGCATTTATAAGTATATTATATCAGGGTACATTTTAATATTTTTTTTATGTCCGAATTTAATTTGTTTGTTTACCTTTCACTGTTAATATTTTTTTTTAAAATTAATCTTTTGTTTTAATTTTCAATATGCTTGTGCCCCCTCGTAGAGTCATCACCTCCTTGGGGATATTCCCCATCGTTCAGAAACGCTCTCTAAATGATTCATTTTCTGTGCATGTGGTAATTTGATAATTTTATTACAAATGTGTGTTATTATTACATATACTGATTTTCCCAAAAACCAAAACAGGATTCTATTCAACTTTATCATTTTACACAAGGCACTTTCCGAAGCCATAACCAAGAACGAAATATATATCACGGTTGAAGTCAAACACATCAATCAAAATTTTACTAAAAAAGAGTCACCTGTCCATCTCTCAAAAGACAGCAATGATAGACTCAAGATCGGCTGCATAGACATGCCTGGAAGTATCTAATTTATTTCCCCAAAACCACGAGTAATTCGAAAGTATTTTTCTCGAACCAGGAAGGAAATAGCTCATATTACATCAATGACAAATGTTCCGTTACGTCTTTATTTCTCTGTTCAAATTGTCCCATTCCCAACAGTACTAATGGACGATGAGGCTTTCGGAGGAAGAAAATATTTCTTCACTTCTAGACGTGTCTGTTAACAAAAAAGCGATGGAGAGGGAAAAAGCAGGACTTCATCATTAATGCGCCACTGCAAGGCGCTTTTATAGACCACTTCGTGGAATACAATGAGAATGGACTGCGTAATGGTTGGTGAATATTTCATGGCTGGAAGCGATAATATTATATCTCTAGCGCCCTTTCTTTAATTTCGAATGGATTTGAATTTAGCATGAGGAATGGATGTTGGGTTTCCTGGAATTGGGCAGTATTTTACAATTCCTACTATTAGTTCACACTTTCCCTGCATTATTTATCTCTCTCTATCTTGTTCAAATTTTCAACCGTTAATGAAATACTTTTTAATCATCCACTCAAGTTTAAATATATTTTTTTAAACATGCGGTGGATGACACTTGACGTTAAAACAGTTTTTTCAAAAACTAATTCATTAATTAAATTTAATTTTTTCTCAGAGAAATATTTCAGTCGATATTATTCCTTTAGATGGCAGCCACCATTGGGTAAAACAACATTTGCTTTTTTTTGTGATGAAGATTTAACTTCACCTGAATAATCATATGCTAGTTGGACGTCAGCATTCCTTTTACGCTGGTTTTAAGATAAATTAATACCTATTTTTTCAACTTTTATTAAAAAATGTAATAATAAATTTAATCTGGTTAAAAAGTATTTCATGTTAATTTAAAAGATGTTTCACCACTTAATATTGTGATTCTGTCATATGTATATACATATTTGTATTATTTGTAAGCATTTAATCAAAAGTAAATAAAACAAAATTTTTCTTTGTTGACCGAAATAGGAATTGACTTGATTTTTTTTATATTACTTGTTGTAGGTATAGACAAAATGAGTAATGTTTGTCATTTGTGCTGTACGTTAATAATTTTGAATATCTATCTCAAAATATACAGAAGAGAAGCGACTCAGTCTCTGATTATTTTTCTTATCACTGAGCTTCTAGACATACAGATTTTAAATTTAGAAGGCATGATTCTTTTGCTGAGTAGAGATCCGTTAAAAGCGGGTTTCGGAGTATTCGACTCCCAAGACTAGGACAGTTTGCGCTATAAGCAAAAACTCCGATACTTGAATTATTAAACCTATAGGTTTTAAATTTTGAAAACCTGCTTCTTATGTTGAGTAAAATTCCTACAAAGAACGGTTTGAACAGAATTTGATCTCAAGGGGGTTGGTTGTGATGCGTTATGGACAAAAATACCCATGTTTGAAGTATTATACTAATTTACTTTAAATTAGGCTAGTGTGTTTCTTTTGTTGATTAGATATCCGCTAAGAAAGAGGTTTTCAGAATTCTACTCCCAAGAAGGGGTTGCGATGTGTTTAAGACAAAAGTTTACATGTTTGAACTATTAGATTTACATACTTAAAATTTGTTATTCATTTTCCCTTTTTGAAATAGAAACCCTTTAAAAAAAGGATATTGGGAATGGACTCTGAAGCTGGAGGAGGAAGGGTTACGGGAGCGTTATAAACAAAAGTTACCACTCTTGAGTGTAAACCTTTATATTTAACTTTGGCGAAAATATTCTTTTGTTGAATATAGTTTGATAAGAACGGGTTTTTGGGTCATTAGTTGTGATGCTGCCCCTTTTTCAAACACTATGAGTTTCCTCTACGAAAAAAATTTTTTTGTTTTCAAATTATAAGACAACACTTATTTAATTAAATATTTCCTATTAAAATTTTTTTACAATTACCTTTTAAGGAGAAAATGTCACCTTTTTAAATAATGCATTTTCATAAATGATGAATTTAAAAGATATTCACAAATATGTTTTGACTGTTTTTTTTCCCTTTCCAAGATCTTCCTCTACGAAAGGTTGATCGCAAAAAAAACTCAAGTAGGGAAAGATAGTTTTAAAATACATCTTTCATGATTTGATGCATGGTTTTTTATATTTGATAGAAGGTCGGTGCATGTAATTCGGGATATAGAGAGCTCGATGTGAACTACTTTTTAATTTATCCCGTACTTTATAAAAAACAAATAAGACCCACAAGTGTAGGTGAAATTTGGATTAAGACTTTAGAATCAAGGTTCAAAAAAATATAAACCAGGGTAGAACCTTTTTGGATCAATGCCATTTTTCTAAAAAAAATACTTAATGAGGTATAGACGTGCCGTCAAATAATTTTGACTTGTGATTATTGGGGAAAAAAATAAAACTAATACTAACAAAACCCCAAAATTATTTACAAAAAAAAAAATACATTTTGTATATTATAGTAGTAAATGTTTTGTTATAAACGTTTATAATTCAAATTATATAAAGTAAATTAGTGTGATTTCGCTGTTGAGATTAGATGACAAATAAATTATATTAGGATTAAGATGTTACTTTTAGCAGAATGTATGCTGAATCGGAGTCATCTGCTAAATGGTTTCTAAGCGAGTTTTTAATGTGTTATTCATCCCTGTGAAAATAATGATTCGTAGGCATAGGTCGATGAAAATATGATTGGAATAGCATGAGCCTACCTCCCAAACAGTTAAACGTATCGGGGAATCAAATTTAATGTTTCCAAAATTACGTTACTGGCTTTTTTACTTATATTGCTTGTTAATCTTTCTGTTTAAATCAATTCTTTTTTTTTCCTTGTTTCAATAAATTTTTTTGAATCCATATTCAACTATACTAGAAATCAATAAGTTGCATTTCAAATTCTTAAATTTTCCCAACCAATCTAATTGAGGAAAGTTAAATTTATAAAATGATGTCACATCGGGGTACATTATAAACTTGAGCGTTTCTGAAAATTTTTTTGAACAAAAAAAATTTCACTGAAAATTCCTTGATTAAAGAATCAATCGCAGTTGATTGTTTGACGGTGGCGTCCCCAAAAAAATTTTGGGCCGCGTGCACCAACGGCACGCGTCCAGTGGCGCCACCCCTGATAAAAACATCCCTTTTTTTTATTTTACGTTAATTAATTTTTCACAACATAAAAATAATTTTTTGTTGAAGTGCTATGAAGGGAGTATAGATGGCTTGTATTGAATTATTATTAATCCATATGTATTTTCCTGATATACACCAAACGTTAATTATTTTCCCCAGTTATTAAAAAAAAAAATATGGCAATAAAAAAAATGCAATAAGAAAACACTAGGTTTTCAGAAAAATATTTCATTGATAAATTTTTTCTTTTAAACTGAAAAAAAGACTTTTACATTTAAAAAAGCAATTCACGTCCTTAAAATTTTTTCTGAAAAAATTTTAAAAAAATTCTTCTGAAAGAAAAATTTGTTCTTTTTTTACTTATTAAATAAATTAAAAAATAAGAATATCTGAAAGTCAAAATGCCCAGTAATTATATACGTTTTTAAATATTTGAGAAAAAGAAAATTTTTTTAAAATTTAAACAATATTCCTTAAAATTTTTTAAAATATTCAAAATTTCGATTTTAAAATAAAAAAATTTTTTTATATTTTTTTTAAAAAAAACCATTATTTAAATAACTTTACTTTTTTGGCAAAAAAATAGCATTTAAGTAAAGAGCATCCATTTTGACTATTTGAAAGGGTTCATCTAAACGCACAAAAACCCCAAAAATATTTTTTTTATAAATAAATATAAAACATTATACAAATTTTTTTTTCGTGCCAGACAAATGTGTGTTATGTTGTTTTGGGTAAGTCATGTCTGACGTAGTCAGAATGGGGCCCCCAAAAAATTTCAAAAGGGGGGAGGAAAATTTTTCCGTTAGCCTAGGCCTTGGAGCACCATACGTAGACAGTACAATTACTCCAAAAAATTTCCCAAAGGAATGATAGATGGTGCCACCAACTATCTCCACCACCACAATTTTGGCATGGAACTGAAGAGGAGGGAAATATTCTCCAGTTCCCTGTACTCGTGATTCAGCCCTCAAGACTTTCGAACTCACTGATTTAATGAGCACGTACTCCGAGTGTACTCGGAGGGTATTTGGTGGCATCGGGCATCGAACCCAGGCCTTCTTGTTTGGAGTCCGATGCTCTAACCACTAGGCTGCCCACGGCCAGACAAACGTAGCTTATGAATTACAGAGATTGAAGGAGTTGCTTTTGGAATTCCATATTAGACCACTACGAAATGATATAAAACGATTCCGAAATAGATGTTTGGACCTTATTATATGATTTTGGTCCAAACATATGTCATATTACTAACTTCATAACATTTTCCCGAGAAATACAATGTCTGTGTTCAGAAAGTATCAGACGTAGGATTTTCTCACGCAGAGTAGAGATTCCAAAGAGGCCGTATTGTGCATAGTAGGAGGTGACAGCTAATGCTCATGCTTGAATTTGTTCCCTTCGTTCCAATCGTTAACTGCAGGCAGTTGACTGAAGAACTGTTATATGTGTTCTTTGGAGTTATACTTCTATAAAGATGACTGATTGACTTGAGGTAGTGCATCAAAATTTTAGTCAAAAGCTTGGTAGTTTTATAAGTGAAATAATTCATAAGATTCTGGAAATTTTTGGAGATGATGCTATGGTTTCGCACAAATTAAGAAGGGGATTAACCGATTTAAAAGAGACTACATGTCGATAGACAGGGACTAGCTTTCTGGAAGGCTACAAACCGCTCTAAATGCAGATGTTGTTGAAAAGGTTGAAAATCTGGTAATGAAAGATCGTTGTTTGACCGTACGAGAGCTTGCTGAATAAGTTGAGATCAGTACAGGTTCTCCACGTGCAATTTTGCTTGATCATGAGCAGAGCGATTGCAAAATTTATTCCAAAGTTTCTGTCGGTGGAATAGAAAGAAATCTGTCTTGCAGTTGCATAGGACCCACTGGACACTATTAACGCTAAATCTGGCACTTTGCGACTTCTGGCTGTTCTCAAAAATGAAAATTCCATTGTAAAAGGACACCGTTTTCGGAGTAGAAGCAACATAAGGCAGATTGCGAAGGCGTAGTTGAGCACCGTTCCAAAGGAGGCCTCCCAGAAGTGTTTTCGGCAGTGGAAAGAATAGTGAGTTAAGTGCGTGAGGCACTTCATTTGAGAATCTGATTAGGATCCTAATCTCACAAAGTTAACATATATTTTCTGACTAAAGGTGAGATATTTTTTTTGAACACACACAGACCTATTATATTCTTTTTCATAGGAACATAGTTTCTTTTGGCGTCGGACCTCCCAATTTTGAGCCATGGTTAAGTAAGGAGAATGACACCTGAGTTGCCACTCCTCTTCATCGAATTTCCGCACTACGATGAAGGAAGAAGTTTAATCATCACAGATTTAACGAGCAGCTGCAGTTTTACACGGTGTCTTGTATTCACTGTCATTAAGGCTTTATAAGTAAAACTTCAACTCATGACCATAACCAGTAGGCTGCCATATATTCATGACGTTAACCACTAGGATCTCACCGCCACATGCTAGGTCTAATGACCATCTTTCTGGCCAAAGTAATAGATTTGCATAGCAAAAAAAAGAAAGAAAAAATAAATATTATGATGAATTCATAGCAAATATTTATTTTTAAACTATTTATCAGCGGCATAAAATCACCCCTGCATCACGCGGGGTCAGAATTCTAGGGTGCCCAAGACTGACTCTACGTACATACCCCTTATGAGATCCGGCTTAGTGCCCAAAACCTGAATTTGCATGGGGCCCTAATATTCTCCGTTAAGCCACTGCTATTTGTCAGAGGTTTTACACCTCTTTCTTGGGCACCTAGATATGTGGGAGGTGGGGAAGAAACACTCGCCATGATTAAATCAATCCATTATAATTGGTCACACAATGAAACGATACAAATTCAACTAATAACAGTAAGAGATTGTCTTGGTTTTAACCATGAAAGTGGAACAACAATGGTAATACACGAAAGATAAGGAGACTATCAAACTCGATCCTTACTTTATATAGGATTTAATCTATCACCCGATTTAATCTAATATCAATTTATTTTCGATGAGCAATCGTCACTTTAAAGCTTCCTCCTCATAAGTCTTTAATCACAATCATTCAAAAATGAGCCCTGTCAGTAGCAATCTCACCTGATTTCGGGTTTATCTCCTGTCCTACTCTCTCTTCTAACTAGAAAACTTCGGCTATATATAGTAACTTAAATTGCATATCACGATTTTCTTCTTCCGAAGAGTTGGTTGTGAATAACACGAATTGATAGTCCAAAGATTTGCCAAGAGGATTAGTGGAAGGATCGCGAATAGGTTCATCACATATTTATGGTGTTCATATTTATCAACATTAAATTCATACATTTATTTCAATACTAAAGCAAACATATTTGTCACAATTATTTTTCATTATCCACAATAGTACGTTTCATTTTTAAAACCTCTTGTTCAAAAGAGTTATACCATATTCTGATAACTTTAAAATAAATGTTGCAGTGTTTATTTTTATCGAAAGATAATATTTTAATTTCAAAATAACTTACAATACCATGAAGACAAGTTCAAAAGACTAAAAATTCCTTGAACACGAGAGAAAAAAAAACTAATTAAAATTTTTCATCCTCAGTCAGGTTCCATGCAAAAAAAGAAAATTTAAATTAGTTTTCAGAATCAAATTTGAATAGCCCTAGAAGCAAAGAAAGCTGGGGAATAGTTTAGAATAGCGCATATTCAACAAAAGGTTTTGTAGCCGAGTTATCTGAATTATATTAGCATATCAAAAACTAATATAATAACTTTTACTAAATTTTAATAAGCGTATTATACTTTTACAAACACTTCTCTAATGAAAGCGTTTCTTAAACCACAATTATTATTATTATTGCTTTTTTTTGGTTTCTGTATTTTTAATAGTGTCTTCGTTTTACCCAGAAAATTAATGCTAGACCAATTCAAACGCAAATTTTTACACGAATGAGCCCAATATTGTCGGGTCCAAAAAGAATTTGTTGTAGCACATTAATACAGAATATTTAAATACTTTGTATTATAATATCACGAGCTGCTTTTATTATTTTTCCAAATGTTTTTTGCGCATAAGGACTTTTAAACTAAATATACCATATGTAAATTTACTTGTGAATTATTTCCGAACTAGGATATATTCTTATCTATAAATGACTAAATGTGTTTCTTAATAGGACGCAGAAAAATAGTTATGAGCGTACCAATTATGATGCTTCTGAATTACACTGTTGTGCAAAACTTAAGCAACAGGTGTGTTTTTTTTTGCCATAACTCTACGAGAAATCAACTCAAAAATATGAAATTCAGAAATAAGAGACAGCATTTTGTACTTAAATGAGGTCGAAAGCATAGCTTCACAAAAATGAATACAATGCATACAGTATGGAATCAGACAAATCTTTACTGAATCGTTACAAATGATGGTCTATCCAAGAGGAAGAACAACAAGCAGATGTTCCTTAGTATGGGATATGTCCTCCCCTTCCTGCAATGTCTGCTTCGCACCGGCTCTCCATACTCAGTACCGGATTGTGCAACAGATTTTGAAATAGATTGCCCATTGCTCAATCAGTATCTGTTTTAATTGTTGGGTGTTCCCAGGAAGATGTAATCGTGTCGCAAGGCTTCTCTCTAAAGCATTCTACACATGTTCTATGGGATTTAATTCAGGGGAGAAAGCTGGCTATGTCATTCAAGTAATATCACCCCTTTAAAGTAGTTGCTGAAGAACGGCAGTCTGGTGTGGCCGGGAATTGCCATCCATAAATACGAAGCCTGTTCAAGAGCTCAGTCCACCCGATTAGTGTAATGCCTTCCCAGATAATAACTCCAGGACCACTGTAACGGTCTCTTTCCGTAATGTAACTGGAACGAAACCGTGACCCAACCTCTCTCCAAGTCAAATGGCGTTGATAATAGCTTGTGGAATTAAAACGACTCTAATCCGTAAAGAGAACAAGACTCCATGGATGAGATGTTCCATTTTTGTGTTTATTATATCACTCTAAACGTTGTCCCCGATGGCCTACTTTCAAAGGGATGCTACTTTCTGGACGGAAGGTGAGTATGCCACCTTTTTGGAGACGTCGGACCACAGCAAACTGTGACACTTGTCGCCTTGTTGCTATACACATTTGCTAAGTCATGGTACTTGCTGACTGGTATGAGGTTCCTTTCACCTGCAGGATGATATATCATTGCAGTTCATTTCACTGCAGTTGGTTTCCTAAGGCGTCACCATCAACCTTTCTAACAGCTGTTTTTATGGTTTGGAAGGCTTTCCAAACACGCGGAAAGACATTTTTGTTGCTTCCGATCTCTTCAGCTAATTCGCTAATCAAATCCGCTGACCTTCCTCCAGCTTTGCGATAATTCTTCAACGTGTGAAGCCGTCAAAGAGATTTTCTGTCATATTTCATAAGACCCACTTGCACTTTCAACCAACGTCTTTAATTGCACCTCTGTTCTTTTTATTGTAACCTTGAATTGCGCTCGCTGACAACACGCGTTTTGCGGACACTCACACCACCTGTGACATTTTGTTCCTGACATTTGCATATAAATCACCTTTCTACTGAATAGCATGTTCATTGCAATAACCCCTTTTATGCAATTTCATGACTTTCTGCTTAAAATTTACATTGTTGCTTAAGTTTTGCACACTAGTGCATATCATTATCATTCCCATCTGTCTTTAAAACAGTTGTGGGAATATATGTATATCGTAAAAAAAATATATCAAACATACTTCTTAGAAAAATTTCAGGAAAATTTAACATTTTATTTAAAATTTAAAATCTTCAAGAGAAAACCTCCTCTTAATTTTTTATTTTAAAATTTTTAAAATTGAAAGGACAACAAAATTAATATTAATAACTTTTGACGCAATCGAGGATCGCAGTTTATGAAAATTCCTATGCTTAGAAATTTTAAGAACCAAATTTACTTTAAGTTCGTTTCTACAGCCATTCTGATAATTGGACACAAAAAAGTAAAAAAAAAAAAACATTTATGCCTTTCAAATAACTTTTTGGACATTGCATCTTACATAAATACTTCACAAAAAAATCCTTATTCCCTGTAACATCAATTACTTCAATATATTCAGATATTAATCACTATAAATACTATTTAGAATAATTCTTCAACTATATTCTAGCTTAAAATCTAAAACTTTTCAAAAATCTTTAGCGAGTAGTGTACTTTATGGAGGGTCCGCCATCGATGACTTTGGTTTCTGCTTTGGGGTAACAGGTTGAATGATCATTGGGCTACTGTGTGTGTGTGTGTGATCTCTGATATTTCATCCACTATCTTCAAGAAAATGTTGGACTTTAATGATAGAGCTTGCCATGTTTGACTTGTTATTTTAATAAAATAAAAATTAAAGATAAAAAAAAATAGAAAGTAAAAAAAGTTTTTTAAAAACAAGCTTTTATTTAAATGCGCTAAAAAGAATAAAATAACCTTTTTTTTAAAACTTTTTTTCACTATCAACTTATAACGTCATTACACAATTGATATGATATAAAAGCTTGTCACGAGTTTTAAGTACTCGTATTTACTTAATTTGAAAATTTTATTTGTAAAAATTAAAATCAATCAGATCAAGTTATTTAATTTATTTGTTTATCTACACATGTAAATCTCGCAACAATTGTGTAATGGCGTTATAAGTTGATAGTAAAAAAAAGTTTTAAAGCGCGGGTTTAAAGAAAAGCTTGTTTTTAAAAAAGTATTTTTACTGTAATTTATTTTTTTACTTTTTAGTTACTGCTGGACAGGTTTCTCAGTCTGTTCATCTCACTCAACGCCTCATTACTGCAAGGTCGTTTGCCGGTTAGTTTGAACAGTCTAGATCAGGAGTACTAAAACTTTTTCCCCGCCAGGCTACATACGTATGATAGATATTTCAATTTCGGGCCGCAACAACAGGGTAACGGGGCAATAAAACACAGTAAAGACCAAAACAACATTGACAAAGCAAAATTAATCAAAATATTAAAACTCTTTTTTTGCTTTACTTTAATACTGTATTAAAGACGAAAACACAATTTTTTAAATCCGTAATTTTCAACCAATTTTTTCAATTTTTGTACAGAATTTGGATAATGAATGAATAAATATTAACGTCGCCCTGTTTAGCTACGCGAAAGCTTTTGGCGACGGACCTCATAATTTTGAACCATGGTCAAATAACGAGGACGACACCTGAGCTGGCACCCACCTCTCCTAACTACCACACCACACCAACGGGAGGACAATTCAGCTCTCGATAGATTTAACGTGCATTGCTGCCCTACACGGTGGGTCTTTAGTGGTACTGAGATTGAACTCATGAGACATGCCTGCCATGATCCGATACCTTTACCACTGGGTTACCGCACCCCCCGGAATTTGGATAATACTATTCTACAAACGGAAAAAAAATTCGTGCGATTATCTTTATAGAATAAAATGAGATTATCTTTATAGAATTATCTTTGTAGAATATTGATTCATTAACACGAAAAAAACCTCATACGGAATGATTTAGAAATCGTTTTCATGAAAACGCATCGATTTTGACTTATTTTTGAAAAAAAATTAAAAAATAGAAAATATCGTTATTTTGTAAATAGAATTATACCGTATCGTGGCGAAATAAATGAGCTTTCTGATTATGTAAATATTTTTTGTAGAAAGAATAGTTTGATAGAAAGAATTGGTTTTTTAAAGACATCGAAAAATTCGGAACTTCCTTAAGCTAAATTCGATAAGCCGCTCGGCAGGATAAAAAGCCAACAGGGGTAAAATAATTATGCGTTTTAAGGTTTTTAATTAATATCCTCTTAACTAATCGCAATATCGGAATACACATGATCAAAACATGCATTATCATTCAAACTAAACATGTGTACGCAAAATTTCAGATCAATCGGTTGAAGACTTTAGCTTCAAATTTAAGTTGCAAGATTCCACCTGAACAAAATACATTGCAAGTTAAATAAAACCTTGTAAATATAAAAGTTAGTTGAGAAGCAAAATTAAAATTGCGACCTTATAAAAATTTAAAAATTATTGCTGGAGCTATGTGTTGTCTGTGTTGAAAAAAAAAGAGTGTGTGGGAAATACAATAAAATGCTTGGAATCTGTGTCGTCTGAGGCTGGTTACGTTACAGGAGGATAGCGAACGGACAACTTAATAATTTTGGTGTGTCGAGTCAACAAGCTTGGCAGCCGGGAGAGCTCAACCCTTGTCAGCTTCCAACTGATGAAGGGGCCGCCAAAATGGCTTGGTTTTATTTGCATTAAGCGAACAGTCTCTCGTCCAATCAGGGAGCTGCTTCTCGTTAGTGGGTGGTATTGGGTTTTAGTAGAAATTTTGTGTTTGAAAAAATGTTCGGGTTGCGAGAAGACGAAAGCTCTTCTCCCTATTAGCCAAGCAGCTTGCCTCCCATTGGAGGGTTTGTGATGCTCGCAAAGAGAGGTTGAGAATTTGTGATTGAGAATTTACAAAATTAGGAAAAAATAAATAAAAATAAAAATTTAAGTAAAATATTAGAGGATAATGTTTTGGGGTCTATTAAAGGAAGGATCAGGATCGTAAATTGCTTTGGGGAAAGTTGAATTGTAATGCCCAGTTTCGAGTCCTTTTATACGAGCTACACAACACAGAAGAAAAAGACAGCCGTGAGCTAGCTTTGAATTAAAATTTCTTGAGTCCCTTCACACGTGATCCAATGGCAATTCCTGCAGTGAATTTCCCTCAAGTACTCAAAAACCATGTTCTCTTCTCCACTAGTTGGTTCAACCAAAAGGATACCGTGGAAACTATCCTCTACACACTTGGTTGCTTGTGTATTGGAAATGGAGGAAGCTTTTTGGTTCTTTGTACTTAATCATTTTTCTGGTGAGTCTGGTACTTTCTTTACCCCTACGGTATTTCCTTTTCATTAAACTATTTTGCTTTGGCAGGTAAAAGGAATTTTCTGTTCAAATTCACACTAGAGGTGTGGTATTAGGAAACAAGTTGACTGGCACAAAGTTGCTTCGCGTGAAATCTGCCTTAGATGACTAGGATGGAAAGGGATATAAGCTCCGGTCAGTCTTTAAGTGATTTTACTTGCTGTTTGCGACCTGCTGGAAAAGAGTTGTTGTGTACCCACCTCTAGCGGAGGAAAATCTTTTTGTGCTGTAGAGGGATTTTTGAGCAATAATGTTTACTGAAAGTTTTTTTCCAGCCATTGTCGAGATCCAGAGTCTACTATTTTTTTTCCTTCGTTTTGAGTTAGTGTATTATTAAATCCAAGGAGTACTATGTTTTATCACAATATCATCGAAATGTTTGATGTCTAGTTGAAATTTGGGCATTGATAGTATACTTAATAATGTCAGCATGAATCTTAACAACTCGTCGAAAAGGAGAAGTTTTGATTGCAGCTTTCCAGAATTCGCTAAGCTTGTTCGTTTTGATCTTAAAGGTGCTCCACCTGTGGTTGGTTATTATAAATAGATATTTTCATGTTGAGGAAGCTAGGAGAAACATGTATTTTAATGGAGTATGAAGATAAGTTCCCATATCAAGGAGGTTTTCAAATTGTTTGTCAGCCAGATGTACACAGTGTGGAATATAAACAGAAAATTCAAAGTTTGGCAGCTAAAAATGAATGAGAAGTCATTCCATTGGGGTTCAGGCTTTTAGACATTTGGAATTTTTTCTAAAAAATGACAAACAATATGAAATACGAGAAGCAGAGCGCTACCCAAATGCCTTGTGTCCCTTCTATCCAAAAATAGAAGTTATCAGTAGGATTGAGGCATCGTTAGGAACGTTTTTTGTTAGAGTTGTTAGCAGTATCTTGAGATGGTGGTCTTAGCCATTTTCATCATTAGTCATGATTAATTGAGAATGTTTTAGACTCTCCATAGAACGCATATTAAACCAGCAGTGTTAGACTGCGCTGCAATCTGGTTTTAAATTGCTAGGTCACCACTTCGGCATGAGATATTACTAATGGCTGATGAACCATGATGGCATTGGCTGTTTTCCTACGGCTCAGACAAACACATATTGCGCGCGTTAGCTGACTGAAACGAAAAAGGGATACCTACTTGGGTTAAGTCATTGAGCTTTTTTATTTATGCTCTTTGCTTGCGAGTCCCGTAGAAGAAGTGGGTGGTCGCTGCAGAATTTTATTTCCTTCAAGAAGGAAATAAAAAAGGAATTTGGAGACATAGAATTATCAGATTATCTTTTAATAATATTTTCTTGGCAAATGTGAAAGTTTCAGATGAATAGTTAGAAATTTCATTAAATTAATACTTCCGATTCTGGTTTGTTTTCCTTGATTGTTTCCTTTTCACAGTCTATTTAAAATTACTTTATTAACCGGTTTGTAGTTCTGAACAGACATTTAAATGTATGTTTATATATCTTGTTGAAAGTGAAAGGCTGTTGAAAGCAGTTTTCATCAACATTTTTAAAATTCTATTTGAGGTAATCTAAATTAACTTTCACAAACGATACCGATGAAATTTCTGTAATATTGAATTTGTTTTGTTTGATTTTCTATATTTTTGAATTTTTAACTTTGACCACCGATTAAGTTTATTGAATCACTTGATTATATCAAATGGGTTCTAGTCAGTTTTCATTCTAAATAGGGTTTGTAAGAACTCTTTAATCTGGGTAAACTTTTTGTATTTCAACTAATAATTATGTGCTTTTTTTCGTTTATATTACTCCAAATGAATATGATTTTTCCAGGATCTTCCAATTACCTTTACAAATTCAAGTATTATGTTTTAATTCATAAGACTTTTATGAATGACATCACATGAATCAACTGATATTCATTTCATGCTTGTTAGTGACTTTTTTTCAAAAACCAAGAAAGTATCAGCTCACTTGATAGTTTTAAATAGTTTAAATATAATTTTTATACTAAAGTACATGTATTGTTATTCGACTTCATTCTTATTATCACCTGTTTGTCCTAGAAATAAATTATAAGTTAGGCACAATATTTTGCTGATGCTATAAGTAAACTTTTGAAATTTTGTGATATATTTGTGTGCATTTTTTACTACAAAAGGCATAAAGAAGTAAAACGCAACAATTCAAAAATCGCCACACTTTCCGTTTAGAGCTCTATCAAAAATGCACAGCGGCACTCCAGCTTCACAAAGCTTACGCAGTCTATATATATATATTCAGCTAAAACTTTCAAGGATAAAAGCCGCTTTTGAAGTCAGTAAAGCAGAAAGTGGTCATCCCAGAAAATCGAATATAAAAGCGAATTAATAAGGGCTCGCATGGAACGGAAAAAAAAAATGAGTTTTTTAAGTCCAAGCAGGCTATTTTTTAATCTTTTTCTCTTAATTCAATTTTGGTACTTTAATTCCAGACATGTCTACTCTTGCATACGGAAGAAGTAGCAACACAGAAGTGAAGACGGTTCCACATCCGGTCACTTTGAAGAATCTTATCCCTTAAAGGTTGGATTTTATTTTTATTTAGACGTCTGCAGAGGGAAAATTTAGTATTTTCTTTAGCGTTTTTTTTTTTACGGCTTAAAGATTTAGCGTGAACTGAATGTCAATATACTATACCGTAAGATGCCTGGTATAAAACTGACTATTTTGTTTTTTTTATAATTCTGAATTCTCATGAAACTTATTTCTACAACAAGGAGTAATCTCATTCGTATAAGAGAACAATAACTTAAAACCTAATGTTACAAGAATGAATTTTTTTAAAAAAGGGGGAAATTTAAACGAATTTCATTCATGAAATTCTGTATCAATGTATGGCAAACTTAGAATACTTTTTTTACTTCTTTCTTAAAACATCAAAATGAACTAAAGTGTAAAAGGCGATTAAGGTACCCGACTACGTTCGGAACTGTGATTTCATAATTTTCATTATATTTAGTGTCACTTAGATTAGACTACATGTATAAAATTGTTTTAAGGACATCTTGACAAAACAAATGATTTAAATACAATATTTCGGCAAAAAGTAACTTAGAATAATCTTTTTTCAAAATGTTCTCCTTTTGTGAAAAATGTTTCTATTATACTAATATTTTGCCTGTATATAGCTCAGACCTCCTTACAGAGGCTCAACTATGATTTTTGAAATATTCACATTATTTTCAGAGTTACAACCAATTAAAATAATGATCGGCGTTTTTTTCTTAAAATTGCTCACCTCTGTTGTCGTAAAATATGGTTTCCCATTCTAAGTTATATATTTCAAAAATTCTGGTTGAGCCTCTATAGGAGATCTGAGCTATATACAGGCAAAAATTATAATAAGCATTTTCAAAAAGGGAGACTTTTGAAAAAATATTCTAAGTAATTTTTAAAATATTATTGAAATAATTTTTGTCAAAATTCCTTAAAAGTTTTTTTACATGTATTGAATCAAAGTGACATAAATATCTGAAAAATTATCCATTTATGCGCTTTTAAAATCAAGGTTCCGAACGTAGTCGGATACCTTAAGCAATGAGATAAACTTTTTAGCTCTAATTGAAAACAAGTAATATAAAAAAAAAAATTTTTAAGTCAATTCCTACTTTGAATGGAAGAATATAAAGTATTTTTAATAACGATTGAAAATTTGAATAAGATATATATATATTGTAACGTCCTAAGCATCTAACTTATGACACTTCGTTGGTATTTTTGAAGTTTATTTTTTTCAAGCACACAGGACGTCCAAGACATAAGCAATTTGTACACTATTTACAACTTTAAGGAAAAAAACATTAATACCGAATTTATGACATTCGTAGAGAGTATTCCTTTACGCTCGCTCTATGGAGCTAAATAAATACAATCTTTCTTGTCGAAAGGAAATCACATACTTTCTACGCTCACGGATGGAGCAACCAAATCTTGACCCTCTCGTCAGAGGTAAAGCCACTGCCTCTGACTTGGCACTCGTGCATGCGCACTGCTTCGGATCAGTCCGCGTTGCTACCTCGAGTAAGAAAAGGTCTAGAGTTCGTTACAATATATATATAGGAGGAGAGAGTGAACTAATAGTAGAATTTGAATAAATTCAAAGATATTTTGTCATACCTCAAGTTCTGTGCTTAAACATACCTATTATACTATTGAAAAATACTGCGTTATTAACAAAAGGAAGAATTTTCTTTGTTTTTCTTACATTTTTTCAACTAATAATTAAATAAAGCAAATGCTTTTTATATCATTTTTATATCATTTTGTTCGCAATTTCATGCAGATTTTAGATCAGTTTACGAATATTAAATATGTTCACAAATTCGGAAGTTATTCATCAAAAATCGCGACTAAAGAAACACAAGTAGTCTTTAGGATTGAGATGAATTACAATTAACCAATTAAATAAAATCTTGTGTTGGCGAATCAATTTTCCTGGATTTTTCACCGAAATTTAATGTAATGTTTTGTTTCTCTGTAAATCGTTTGGGTCATTAGCTCCAAATACAGTTTAAATTCTACATAATATTAAAAAAAAATAAGTCACTTCCTATTTAGATCAACAAAGAAAAATTTTATTTTAGCTACTTTTTATTTAATAGTTACAATTAATATAAATATGTATATACATAAGACAGTATCACATAACATTAAGTGGTAATTAATTTTTTTAATTATCATTAAAGTATCGTATTGTCCTTTTCATTTCAGTCCAACCGAATGCTTTAACACGTGAGAAAAAAAACCTTTTCAAGTGTTGACACAAGTCGCCAAAAGGATCGCTAAGTCGCCAACGTGGCTGTATTTGTAATTCTTTAAATAATTAGTTTTAATCCATTAATTTTTATTAATTATAATTAAATTATTGTATTGTCATCCAAAATGATCCTGTATATAAAATTTCAGCTCAATTCAGTGCTTTAAAATGTATTTTATGAACGATTGAAAATTCCACCAAGATAAATAAATAAATATACAAATATATAAATAAATATATAAATAAATAACTATATAGACAGTGCGAGCTAATAATAGGAATTGAATAAAGCACATTCTGTCTGTAAATGCCTAGTAATATAATCGTAACTGATAAAAATCCAGAGTTTGTTGATTCTGTACCAATATATCTTTTGACAGAACCTATTTAGAGAAGATATTTGCTGGTTTTGTGTGAATAACTTTTATTTTAGAATCACACGAGTTTTACTGGCAACTGACCTATTAATTTTGAAGTAGAACAGTTGAGATTTAAGAATAACGTTTTAATTGATGTTTCATTATCTTAATTTTCAACCACGCTAGACGTTGAAATGTGCATAACGATCCTTATATTGGTGTAATACTAACGTAATATGTGTGGGAAGGATTAAAAAACATAAAGGCCCTAGACCTCATGTGGCAGTTTTTGAGAGAAGAAGGTGCCAAAAAAATCCATTCCGGAGTAAAAGATTTGTTTTATTTTAAGCCATACGGAATTGAAAGGATTCCACAAGGTATTAATACCGAGCTTAGTCCAATCTGGTGAATGGAAGACATTTTACTTTTGACCATATCTAAGGGGCAGTTCTGTAATGATAAACTTGACAGTAAAGTACTTCGTATAAGTATTTTTGAATGGGAATCAGCAGTATAGAAAAGTTATTTGTAATACCATAAGATCATAAGGCCTCGATTGTTACTCTGTAGGGCACCTAGTGCAAGACGAAAGTCCATATAACCCTGTTATTTGAATATTGTAAATTCCATCTCTTTGACTCTAAGGTTTATTTACATTATTGTTGAACTTGAAGCAATATAAATGTTATAGGCAACTACCCACATCAGCGTTTCTCAAACTGGGGCGCGCCTAGGAGGAGTGAAAACTCTAGAAGGGGGGGGCGAGCATATTGAAAAGTCGAAAACAAGAGATCATTTTTTTTTAAAAAGTATTAATTTACTGAAAGTTAGCAAACGAAATACATTCTGATACAATAAAAAATGAAATACAAATTTATGCCGATATAAAACACTTATAAAATACATTGTGCAGTACTGATACATTTATAATTAATTTAACTATACTAAGTTAAGAACATGTTTAATAATTTCCAGTTACCCAATGGGCTTGTCATACATAAAATTATATACAAAAATTAAAACTTATCTTGATAATTTGTATGGTTTATAATTTATCCCTTAACGTCCAATTAAAAGTTACACGATTCGCTCTTCAATGCCACCGTTTCTTAACTCATAGGCGAGTGCATGTGGTGTATTGGAGGAGAGAAAAGTAATAAATAATTACATCCTTTGAAATATGTAAATCCTTCGCAAACACTGTCAAGGTGATATTGCGTTTGAAAGCCTTCGGAATAATTTTATGGATAGCAGTACAGAGAAAAGATCGTGATTAGAGAGGAAAAAAGTATATGTACGTCCAGGACAATTAACGTTTTAGCTGAGCGAGACGTTTATATACGCCGGTGGCACTTAAAAGGTTAAAGTCGTATTGCAGTTTTATTGTCAAAGTATAACATTTTGAATTCAATACATTATATTTATGTGCAGGGGGGCGCGATGAAAATTATGATTGGATATTGGGTCGGAAGTATTGAAACTTTGAGAAGTACTGACCCACATAGAAATGAGCTAATCTATGAAGCCAAGAATACCCAAGTTAGCAATTCGCTTCACTCTCAAGTTCTTAAAGCCCTACAGAAATATGAAAACTTTTAGAAAGTTTACCAGAAACACGATAACGTGTGGCCTATTGCTGTTTTTTTAACCTGTGGGGCACGCCCCACATGGGGGGCGTGATAGTATTACGTAGGAGGCGCGAGCATATCGAAAAGTCGAAAATAAAAGATTATTTTAAAAAAAATATTAATTTACTCAAAGGAAGCAAAACAAAATACATTCCAAATTATGAAAAGTAACATAATGCGTATCATATAACTAAAAAGTAGTTTAAAATACAGTTGGACCTCTGCATAACGAGCCTGTATATTGCGAATTTTTTCCTGGAACCTAGAACATTTCACGATTTTCTTCGTAAAATTACCTCTCTATAGCGAAGTGCATTTTATACATAACGAATTTTTTCTTTTCTGATTCAATTTTTGTTCTCTCTTTATTTTTTAAAGTATTTCTGAAGAAATTTCAAGTTATTCTCTCTTTGATTCACATTTGATGGTGGTCATAAATCTTGAATTGGTTTTACTATATCCTAACTCACCGAGAGCAATAGAGTTCTGGATGTTTCATCCAAGAAGTGCATCCTTTAACCCCCATTGTCCAGTTCTCTAAAAACATCTTTGATATCCTCTTACACCCTCAGTGGAGTTGTCCCGTGTTCTCGTGTTCTAATTATAAAATAATGTATGTTTAATATTACTTGTATGCTTTAAATTATAAAATGTACTTAAAATTCATTATTTTTAGTATAAAATTATTTTCTTAATATAGAAAATACAATGAATTTTACTACATTCCTTTTTCTTGTTGTGTCCTTGCAGTTTTTCTTTCTTTCTTTTTTGATGGATAAGATATATAAAATAAACATATATTACTTTATAAAAAAGGTGTGAATAACTACTTGTTGTAATATATAGTGTTTTTGAATTTAAAATTTGTTTTATGTGGTTTATAAAGCTTATTAAAAGATGAACCTCTATATAACGATCATTTTTCCGGAATTTTGTGACTTTGTTATATAGAGGTCTGACTCTATTTATTACTTAAAAGTAACTTAAAATGTTTATTACTTAAAAGAAACTTAAAATTTTTATTACTTAAAAGTAATTTAAAATATTTATTATTTAAAAAAAGTAACTTAACATATTCATTAATTAAGAGTAATATATTCAAAATTTAATGTTCGTATTATTTATAAATAAGGTTGAACTGTAGCTTTAGCGTGAAAGTACATTAATATTGCAATCAATACATTGTCATTGTATGAGGAGGGTGCTATGAAAATTATGATTGAAAATTGACTCGCCAATATTGAAAGTTCGAAAAGCACTGACCTATAGGTTAAAAATTTGCAACTCTACCAATTATACTACAATGAATTTCTAAGAGTCAGCTAAATTTATAAAAGCATTTTCTTCCCTCCAAAAATGATTTTGGAGGTTGATTGATTTTTTGATGGTTTATAAATATTGCACTCGAATACAACATGAGGGCTATTGGCAACGAACCTCTCGTAAGTTTGAATCAAGGTCCAGGGACAAAATCGATACCTGATTTGGCACCTTACTCTTTGAATGTCCACACTGTGCCAACGTGAAGACTAAGAGCCTTGACAGATTTAACAAGTACTGTACCCGCTACTCTACAAGAGACACCAGGTTTCGATTGATTAATTGAATATTAACGTCGCCCTGTTCAGCTACACGAGGGCTTTTGGCGACGGACTACGTAATTTTGAACAATGGTCAAGCGACGTGGATGACATCTGAGCTGGCACTCCCTCTCCTAACTACCACACCACACCAACGGGAGGATGTTTCAGCTCTCGACAGATTTAACGTGCATCGCAGCCCGACACGGCGGGTCTTTAGTGGTACTGGGCTCTAACTCGTGACTAGGCAAGCCACGGTCCGACACCAGGTTTCGAATTCAAGACTCAAGGTGGTTTTAGAGGAACTTACCACTAGATTGAAGTACCCCTTACAACAAGGTTTATCACCGTGGCAATTAAAATATTGAATAATTTTTAAAAACAGAAAAGTGGTAGTAAATTTTTTTAGAAAATGTGTTTTTAGACTCGTTTAAATGAAAGTAGTTGATAAAATGAGTTTTATAAAACCCAAATATATTTTGAAGTAAAGGAAATAATAGGTTTTGCTCTTACAGTTTATAATTAGTAGGTTTTGATAGTATGCACAGTAAGTAATGTAGTTTTATGCCAAACAATGTTTGTGAAATTTCATTCAAAGTATTAATTTCCTTCTTTATATATTGTGACAAACAAAAACATCAAACCTCAAAACGGGAAATTGGGTTTTAAAGAGATCACATCTACCTCCAAAAGATAGCATTAATAGGTTTTAAGGTATCCGACTACTTGTAGCAAGATTTTTTTTAAAAAATAAAATGAAGATATGGAGAATTTTTTGTAGTTTTTAGATTTATTTACTACATTTTAGAGGAAAAAATGCTAAAATTAGAAAAATAGAAATTATTATTACTTGAATGGAAAAAAATTGTTAAAAAATTACATAAATGGGGCCCAGTCTGTTCAAAAGTTTATGAACAAATTCTTAATTTTTTTAATTAGATGAGCTACTTTGCCCTTCATTTTTGAAATGACCTTCAGGATAAGAGAATTTCCTTTTTACAAAAACTAGAGCACTTTATCTTATTTATTACATAAAATTGTTTAAAAAGACAGTGATTATATCCACATAAGGGACTGTAAAATTTGAAATAAAACAGTGATTGATAAATCTGAATGTTAAAACACTTCTATTATTATACAGAACATACACAAAATATTTCAGTCAATTATTTTCAAAACTGATTGAGCAATCACTGTCCCCGTTTGAACATTTTCTAAGCAAAAGCATATTTCGAATAAAACGTATTTTAAAGTTTGACATCTTGATTAAGAGAGAGCTTATGGCATCTGCTTTTACTTAAATACCTGTGGTTCTTGTTCTAATGAATGGAAAATAAAACACTTGGTATTTTTATAAAACTAATATGATGAGCTATAAAATAAAATCATAAAACAAATCGTCAATTTTGAAAAAAAAGCACGATTTTAGAGTAGTCTGATACCTTAAGGTATCCGACTATGTTCGGAACCGTGATTTTAAAAAACCGCATAAATGGATAATTTTCATGATATTTAGTGTCACTTAGATTAGAAAATATATATAAAATTGTTTTAGAGGACATTGTGACAAAAAAAAAATATTTAAATACAATATTTCGGCAAAAAGTTAACTTTGAATAACCTTTTATACAAAATGTTCTCCTTTTGTGAAAAATGCTTCTATTATAATAATATTATGTCTGTATATAGCTCAGACCTCTGTACAGAGGCTCAACTATGAATTTCGAAAAATTCACATTATTTTCAGAGTTACAACCATTTGAAATAATTATCGGCGTTTTTTTTCTTAAAATTGCTTCCCCTCTGTTGTCGTAAAACATGGATAAAACCACTTCTAAGTTATGCGTTTCAAAAATTCTAGTTGAGCACTCTGTACAGAGGTCTGAGCTATATACAGGCAAAATATTATTAGAATAGAAGCATTTTTCACAAAAGGAGAATATTTTGAAAAAGGGGTAATTTTATGAATTTTTTGTCAAAATAGTGTACTTAAATAACTTATTGTAATGCTATTCTTAGAACTATTTTATATACGTTTTTTAATTTAAGAGACACTAAATATCATAAATATTATCCATTTACACGCTCTTGCAAAATCACGGTTCGAATGTATTCGGATACCTTAAAGCTTCCACTTGTGTGTGGATAAGTTATCACTTTCTTTCTATTTCACCAAAACATTGTTAACGCAAAAGTAAAAACCAAGAGAAAATAATTTTATAATATCATCAGTGACAAATATACTTCTATGTCTTTATTTCTCCCCTGGAATTGCCCCATTTCGTAATAGTCCTAACGGACCACGATTTCTTCCGCGTGTAGTCCATTTTTTCACCTTTAGAAGGTCCTTCCTAACAACGGCAATAAAAAAACCAAGAAGCTTTATTATTAACACCCGACAGTACATTATTTTTACTGCCCACTTCACGTATCGCGACGAAAACTGACGATGCAATGCTCAGTGAATATTTAATGGTGCACGGGGTTGGAAGAGATAATATTACATTTGTTACTAACACTTTAATAAGGCAAGTATCTCAATGAACTATTGGAAAAGGATGGTAAACTAAAGCGTTGCGAAGTTCATATTTGTATTTTCGGTTTAGTGTGGGAAAGTTTGATTGGCGAACACTGAAATATAAACACAGAAATGTAAAAATAAAGTCTGATATTTTTCGATCATGAAAACGTTTAAATATTCCAAAAATGGAGTTTACTTTTGGTCTTTTTAGAATTTTTTTTTTAAGTTTGACAACTCTAAATTTTAGTTCTGTATTGTAAAATTCGTAACGCATACTGCTCAATAAAAATATTTCTCTTGTTTTAGAATATCTTCCCATCGCACTAATTCCTTAAAATCTACGATAAATGCAATATATTGACAATTTTCGTATATTCCAAGAATCAAATTTGCATAAATTCTAATGATATGTACGAGCCGCAGATGCAAATCAAGAAACTCTAGCAATTTTGTAAAAGAAAAACAGTGTTGATAGAACAGTACTGGCGTCCATATTTGATTTGACTGTTTTGTCTAATGCCAACTGACAACGCTTCACGAGATTACCATTTGTTTATGTATTTTTTTAATTTCGGTTTCAGTTTATGTAAAATGCGTCTCTGATCTTATAAGCCAAAGGCAAGGTAAGTAAATGAACAAAGAATTTCACTAAAGGACATCGATATTTTTTGCTATGGTGGTGGTAGTAGTAGTATTAATACTGGGTGGACAAGTAGCACTTGATTCATTGATATATAATGTATTAGTATCACACTCAAATGTAATACGAGGGTCATTCGGAACAAACTCCTAATTTTTAAATGAGTGATTGAATATTAACGTTGCACAGTTCATCTACTCGAGGGAATTTGGCTACGGACCTCGTAATTTCGAACCATGGTCATATGACGAGGGTGACACCTGAGCTGGAACCCCTTTTTATAACTTCCACATCACACCAAAGGGAGAACGTTTGAGCTCTCGACAGATTTAATGTGCGTCTCTCCCCTACACTGCTGGTCTTCAGTGGTACTGGGTTCGAACTCCTGTCACGCTAGTCACGAGTCCGTTACCTTGACTACAAGGCTGCCATGGCCTAATTTTTAAGAGGCGAGTGGTTAAGTGACGAGGATGACACAAGAGCTGGCATCCTGATTTAACAGTTTATGAATCCCACTTTACGTGGGGTCTGTAGTAGCAGCAGGGTTAAAACCAGAATGAGGAGTGAGTTAGTGAGAGTTCTATTTATGGCGCACTTCAACCTGCACGAGGGATATTGGTGATTGAGTACGTAATTCTGAAAAATGGTCAAGTGACGAGAATGACACCTGAGCTGGCAACCTCCTTCCCTAACTTCCATACCACACCAATAGGAGGACGTGTGAGACTGGACAGATTAGCGCCATAAGCCAGTGTTTCTCAAATTGTGGGGCACACCCCCTTAGGAGGGGGCATGATAACCCTACGAGGGGAGTGCGATCATATCGAAAAGTCGAAAATGAAAGATTTTTTAAAAAATTAATTTGCTGAAAGTAAACAAACAAATACTTTCTCACATAATAAGATATATAAATACACATTTACATAAATATACTATAATTATAAATGTATCAGTACTGCACAATGTATTGTATAATTAACTTGGCAATTCTAAGTTAAGATTAATAATTACCGTTGACCCCATGGGCATGCCAAGCGTTACATTATGTACAAAAATTAACACTTATCTTGATAATCTCTCTCTCTCTCTCTCTCTGTGTATACGGTTTATAATTAATCCCCAAACTGCTAATTAAAAGGTACGTAATTCGCCTCCAAATCCCACCGTTTTCCACGCAGGCACGCGTATGTGATGTATTGGGGGAAAAGGTTTAAGTAAGCAAATCCTCTGAAGTAAAACCTTCATGAAAACATTGGCAATGCCTTTTTATTACACTCTAAATCATTCGGAATAATTTTATGAATAGCAGTTCACAGAAAAGATGGTATTTCCGAAAGACGTCTATATACATCCTATGAAGTTAACGTTTTTGCTGAGTGAGGCGTTTATATACGCCGGTGTGGTACACAAAAGACGTGAAAGTCGTATTGAAGTCTTAGCTTCAAAATATAGTATTACTGAATTCATTACATTGTTATTGTACGGTATGGAGCGCGAGGAATATTATGATTGAATATTGGGTCGGAAGTATTAAAAGATTAGAAGCACTGCCATAGTCTCTATACGCCGGATGTTCAGCGGTACTTGGCTTGAACTCATGACAGGTCAGCCACGAGTCCAATACTTTGACCATTATGCTATCACCGTCAACCTAGAATTAGGAAGAAACAATCCAAGACATGGCTATTACAACTGTTGACGCGTAAATTCATCCATTATAAAAAGATTTGAAAGTTAATACCACTGAGACTTTCAAAGAGATGTTTGAGTGGATACTAACCATTTTGAATACACAAGAATCATTTTGAGAAAAATGTATACAATTTAAAATTAAAATTCGGTGACAAGTATGCTTCTCAACACAACAACAAAAAAAAGATAGTCAAAAAACAATCTAATTTGAAGAGTTTTGAGTATTATTAGATAATTGCTTGAATTTATTTTTTCGGATAAAGTATTAGATTTCGTCAATTGCTATTTTTAATCATGCATCATTGTAAGAATCTGATTCAGAAATAAAAAAATATATACCGTATTTATTCAAATCTAAGCTACCATCGATTATAAGCCTCACCCTAAATCTACAGCACGTTTTTGCGAAAAAATACAAAAAAATAGTGTAAAATGGTTTATCAATACCCAATATTTAAAAAATTTTTAAAAAGTTTTTAAAAAATAGAATTAATAGAAAATAAAAACAATTTATTTTCCCCAGTAAAAAAAGTTTAAATACTATAAAACCCCAATTCTTAACCGTCAATATCATGTAAATTTTTTCCCCATCTAAAAAATTTTTCCCTTCAATTTAAGCCACACTCGATTTTCAGTAGCAAAAACATTAAAAAGAAAGGCTTTTAAAGATTAAAATACTCTACTTTTTCCAAAATGATATTTTTTAATATGGATAAAGCATAACGGATTATAAACCGCCAATGAGAATATGGCTAATCTTTTTTTTTTCTTGCTTTTGTTAAAAAGGGGTTATATAAGGGGCAAAATTTTAAAAGAGTTACAGAACTGTTTACCCAATTTAAAAGAAACCTTTTTGTAAGGGATAATAGCACAAAAAACCCCTTTTCCTCATATTAATTATTGTCAAAACATGGCTGAAATATTCAACAGTTTTTGATACAATTAATTTGACTAGAAAAACCAAAGGGGTATAATGTGCAAAAGACTTTTCATTGATAAAAGTTCTATATAATAGAAAAAATTGAGAAAATAAATGGCTGAATTCATTGAACTTTAAATATTTTTTTTAATTACATCAGTTGAACTATAAACTTCTCATATGAGAACCACTTTGAAAACAGTTTATTAAATTTAAAAATATCGCGCTGGGTTTAGGTTTGATTGGGTGGAATTTCATAAAACTTTTTTTTTTTTAATTCTAAAATTTTAAAGGAAAATATTTTCTTTTAAATTTGCCTTTTGGGGTTCTTTTTAAATTTTTAAATATTATTTTTTTTTATATATATATTTTTGCTTTATTTAATAAATTATAAGTATAAAATTAATGTGGAAATTTAGGGCTATACTATGCTATTTGCAATTTTTTCTATCGAGTTCTTTAATTTTTATATCGGGGTATAGCTACCTCTATAAAGGAAAACAAATATTCTGATGTTTTTAAAAAAAAAAAAAAAAAAAAACATTTGGAGATTTTTAAGAATATTTTCCCTCTAGTTGTCATTCAGTAATTTACATTTTTTTCTGATTGAAAGCCGTGAATGCAATTAAAAAATTTTTAAACAAACTCAAACGCCATATATCAGCCGAACTGATAAAAAGTTTTTTAATTTTACTGTAAATAAATATGTCACCATGAATGTAAAAATGGTCCAAAAGGCAAATTTCCCAATAAAATTCTTTTAGAAAAAAAGTCAGGGTCAATGACGATAGTTCTATTTTGGAAACCCCTATTTCAACTAATACTTTTTTTCAGTTCATTTTTATCCTCTATAACAGGGGTCTAAACCCTTTTTTTTTCTGCTGGGCTACAAACATATGTCAGCTATTTCACGGTGGGCCATCATGAATAAAGGGTGTTTAAAATGGGGAAAATGGTAAAAATATTTATATCCTATTATGCGTTTTTAATTATTTTTTTTAAATATTTTTTTTTTTTGTACTAAAAGGAATTAGAAGCATTTAAGACTCCTAACACAATTTCTGCATTAGAAAATGGTTTAAAAATGAATCCAACCATATAACTAACCTAAAATCTTTTTTTTCCCACTGGACATTACTACCCCAAAACACGTTGTTGCTGTTGCAAACTTTTTTTTCAAGAAAGCCTATTTGTTACATTTAGAGATCTTCAGAAAGTGCATTGAATGATTCATGTTTATTTGTATTTTTTTAAATTCAGCACTTTCGTGAGAAATAAAACAATTACTGATTGTTTGTTTCTCACTAAAAAATAATCTACCCCCAATTGTCTTGAAAAGATATATTTTCTTCGAATATTTTTCGCTTGAAAGATAATTAGTTTTCCCCACAAAACTGTCCCTACTCCACTGATGTCTGTTATCACTAAACATAAACGTTACAAATAGAAAAAAGAATTTCAATTCGCACTCGTATGACATTAACAAAATCAAAAATTGTACATTTAATTTTTGACACCATATTTGTAATATATTGATCTTAAACAAGTTAATTTTTAAGAGCAATGGGAGTTTCCCGGGCCACTAACAAAGCCTCGGTGGGCCCCGGGTTTATATAGCTGCTTATACTGTCTGTATTAGTTAAAATTACTGGCAATTTTTTTTTGGTATGGAAAAAGTGGGAGGTAATTTGTACATATATAAGGTTATCGACCTAAGTTTTATATCTTGGAGAAAAGAAAATCGCAGCATTCAGATATCTCAGTGACTGAATGTTAGTTTACGAACTTCTTAAAATTTTGGATTTAGACACTGATTTTAAAGGATTTATGAGACTTTTTATTTCTTTTAGAATAATTTTTTTTCCCCATTCAAAACATCTAAATCGTTTGAAGATTAAAATAGCTTACGCAAGTCTGATGGAAAACATGTCAAAAATGAATTTTTCTCAATAACGTTTTTTACGAGATAAGCACAGATCTGTATGTAAGCTAATCCCTTCACTTCAGTGCTTCTCAAATTTTCAATATTTGCGACCTAATTTCTTCATGCCTCCCCCCACGACAATAACAATGTTTTGAATCCAATCATACTATACTTTAACGCTAAAGCTACATACGACTTTATCCTCTTAAGTGGCGTTAGCAAACGTCTCGCTCAACCAAAGCGTTAACTTCCCCCGGACATACATATAGGTCTTTCCGAAGCACGATCTTTTCTATGCACTGGATCCATAAAATTATTCCGAAGGCTTAGGAATGAAATAAAGTGTCATTGGCAGTGTTTGATATGGATTTACTGTAATGCATTCTTTTTCTTCCTCCCCCCCCAATACATCACATACGCGTGCCTGCGTGGAAAACGGTGGCTTTGGGAAACGAATTGCATAACTCTTAATCTGCACATTTAAGGGATTAATTATAAAACGTACAAATTACTAAGAAGAGTGTTAATTTTTGTTGAAATTTTATATATGACAAGCCCATGGGGTTACTGGTAATTATTAAATTTGTTCTTAGATTTGTATTGTCAAATTAATTATAGAATACATTGTGCAGTCCTTAAACATTTAAAAGTGTATAATATCAGTGTAAATGTGTATTTGGTTTTTTAATATGTCATATTGTATTTTGTTTGTTTAATTTCAGTAAATTTTAAGTATTCTTTTTTTTTCAACTTTTCAATGTGCTTGTAACCCCCTCGAAGAGATATTACGCCTCCCTAGGGAGGCGCGCTCCACAGTTTGGGAAACGCTGCCTTACCTTAACTCAACACAAAGTTGTAAAACTTCTGCGAAATTAGGTTTATGGGATATATCTTTGAATTAGATTGTAGTATTTATTGAAAGTAATGAATAAGATAGAAGGAAGGTTTTTGTTTAATATAAATTTTCCTAAAATCGAAATAAAACTTTAAAAAAATATTTTTTAAATAATCAACAAATTTTCAAACAAATGTTTAAAAAAATGATTAAAATGCGTAAAAATCCTTTCAAAAAATATAAATAAAATAAACGGATACTATATTTTTTTTTTTTTTGTAATCCGAATAAAAAAATAGCTTAAAATTAAAAAAAAGTAGAAAATGTTTACATTTTCTTTAAAAATTCAAGATGGCTTGTAGATTTTTCTTAGAAAAAGGAAACTAATTTTAATCCTTAAAGTAAGAAGTAAATGAAATAACTTGGGTAAGAATTAATAACTTTTTAAGGCTATTTTTTAAGAAAAGCTATTTTAACTACAACATATCACACAGAGTATTTTTATCTTTACAATATCTCTTTCAGAAATATACAATTGATGATTCAATTTAAATTGATGACTCCAATCTAGCCATTTGAATAGAATGTAAAAAAATTTAAAACCTTTCTGAAAGCAGTTTAATTTCAAATTCCAAAAAAAATCAATCTGCTTAATTCAAAAATTTTTAAATTTTTTAATAGGAGGAAAGTTAAAAAAGTAGAGACTTTGTATTTCTCTTTTCAAGTAGGGATGGGGATCGAGATCGATTAAACGAAAAATCATTTTCGGGGCCAAAAGTCGATTTTAAATCATATGTAGTACTGAATCGATATTTATCCTACAAAATCGACATCCGATTTTTTTTTGTTTTGAAAAATTTTTTACAATTTGATGTATGTACTATCTTTCCCTTTTATTTTTTGGGGTTAACTGGTTAATTTACTGGCAGGAACAATAATCTCTATTTACTATCATGTTCACTCAATAGCCATGATGTATACGAGTATCGTTGGATCATCTGTTCCTTGTGAGCGCTTTTTTTCGATTGCCAGTAACATCGCAAGTGATGAGCGGAACTGCTTAGATCCCAGTAGACTTGACAGACTATTGTTTTTAAAAAGCTTACATATTAAGCGTTGGGAACTATAAGCTATATTATCTATTTTCTAAGCCCTTTAATGTAACAAATACATTTAGAAAATAAATGTCTTCTTTTATACCTGATACTCTGATATGGAAGTAAAAATAATTGTAATTGTTGAATTTCCTGAACTAAAAAATTCCCTGATTTTACGGATAAGAGATCGTTTATTATTATTTTGTTTTCTAATGGGGCTGCGTACTGGTATTTTATCTTTGCACACCTAGATCATTCCCCAGGAGCTGGTATCACTTTTTATTTCGGCACCATATAGGCGATACCAATTGCCGCAAGTAATTTTGACGCCCTATTTTCTCCCCAGAGGGAGGCACCAGAGCTCTGACGATGCGAAATTGAACTTAGGAATTTAATTTTGCCGAGGGCACCCAAGCCAAATGGGCACTCCAAGGGATTTTTTTGCATGCCGCATAATCATTCGACATGGCCGCTGTCGATTTTCTGCATCTTGAAAATCCATCGATTTGAGCCAGGGTCGAACCCACAACCTTGGGTGCAGAAGACCAGCGACCAACCAACTACGCCAGCCTATCTACAGATCGCTTATTATGGTATCTTTCTTGTTCTTCATAACATGGATTTATATTTACATTGTAAATGTAGACTTGAAAAAACAATCGATTTTTCAGAAATCGATCTCTTAGACCTCGACTTTTTTGTGAATCGATTTAAAAATCAATCTTTTTTTCGGAAGGAATCGACATCCCTATTTCCAAGGTTTGGCAACAGCACTAGTTACTAGCCCTGAATGAGGGGTAGTCGGCAATACTTCTGTACAACGTCTTTCCAAGTAATCGTTGGAGTGTAGCACACCATTCAACATGACAGCTCCATTGTCGTTGTACACCAAGGAGGACTGTGATTCCCTCTTTTTTGCGAAGTTGCAATACCTATGCTAAACACTAGCCATCTCTTCCATCACTATACTCTCAACGACGACGACCCTCAGTGGTTGAAGTCGATGGATTGCCCTATCTTTCGTCGTCACTAGGGACTGCAATTTCGGACCAAATGTCCAATACCGGTATTCGTTATCTCTTAGATCTTAATACCGGGATACCGGTTTTAATACCAATAGTAGAAATTTTAGAAAAAGAAAGAAAACACAAGTGTATCTTTGTTTTATTTACTAGTTTTATTAGAAAGTGTAAATATCTCACAAAAAATAATTTATAACTTATAAATTATAGCAGTATATAAAGAATCACAGAAAATTAAAGGGACGTCTTATTTATTTAAATAGTAAAAAAGTGTAAATATCACTTTTCAGTTTGTGGTACTATTACACATCTTTGAAATGTAATCTTAAAAAACATAATGCATTAATTGTACTGTATGATATGCAAATACAATGTGAATAACACACTCACTAATTTAAAAAAAAATTGTCGAAATATTACGCACGTTCTTCACAACTGGAACCTGGTTTTATCAGATATAATTATCATATAAGACTACGAAACCTGCGCGTGTATGTAGTATTACTCTGAGCTGTAATAGTACAGTTTTAGCCCTCCTCTTTGGATGATTCACATATTTTATCACTTCTCTTGATTGTACGAGGCAACTTTACATTCACAGTCAAATTAATTTCACCCGTTAGGGAGACATAAAAACAAAAATGCAATTATTTTTTGCTATGTTGCCTATCCCCGAACATATAGTGGAGACAGTTTTTTAAAA
>BMAV01014316.1:208652-222834 GCA_019973955.1 Trichonephila inaurata madagascariensis | reverse complement strand
TACTGATCTCCAGACCTCCTTTTCTGCAATTTCATGGCTATCTGCTAAATGTTTACATTGTTGCTTAAGTTTTGCACACCAGTGTATTATAATAGAAGCCTTTTTCTCAAAGGGAGAACATTTTGAAAATTGGTCATTCTATGTTCATTTTTTGTCAAAATATTGTACTTAAATAATTTTTTATTGTAATAATATTCTTAAAACAATTTTATATAAATTTCCTAATCTAAGTGACACTAAATATCATAAATATTATCCATTTATACGCATTTGCAAAATCAAGGTTTCGAACGTATTCGGATACCTAAAGGGCATCCGAAAACAAAACAGTTATGAATGAATGCAGAGTTATATTATGTTAATGAAATAATATTTAAAAAAAAATATTTGGAAATTACGTATTTATAGAAATCAAATGTACTCGCTGTAAGCAATTAACTCACAGTATTTAGGATAATATAAAAAAACAGCCACCTGTTACCTTCAATAAGTTCTATCTATATTTGATTTTTACAAGCTATGCAAGTACCACTTTTTATCATGTTACGTGTACATCATGAGTACATCCTCGTGTATGCAAGTGTCTACAAATGAAGCAAGTTTGCAATTGCTACGGTATGCAATTAGTGTTGTGTCGTGACGAATCTGGTAATTTAGCACTAATTCTTAGGGGACATTGAAGGTCATTTCACAGCATAAATATTGAGCCTAAGATTTTCACGAGTGAATTGATAACTACTTAAGAGCGGTCAATTTCTTTTGCCCGAAATGTTTCAAAAAAAGAATAATTTTTTATTGCATATAACGAAGTCTAATAAATAACAGAGTGCAAAAGATTTCGAGCCATTTTTTGTTTTATAATTGTGAAACACAAAAACTCCTTAATGCTTTTTTTTTATAAGAACACTCTGCAGGTGATGAAAAATGTTTTATATATCTTAAAAGAATTTATTTCATACTTACAAAAGAATTTCATATCCATACCTCTTTATCAAACGGGGGTAAATTTTATATATGTGTGAATATATACGCACACGCTATTTGAAGCATGGTGTAAAATTAAGCCTTTATCATATATCAGCATTATCGTGGGATGGTAATTTGAAGCACTAAGATCTGTGTTAACATAATATAGTACAATCTGAAGGAGAAAAAAAAGTTAAGGTATCCGACTACGTTGGGTACCGTGATTTTGCAAAAGCGTATAAATGGATAATATTTATGATATTTAGTGTCACTTACATTAGAAAATGTACTTAAAATTGTTTTAAGAATAGTATTACAATAAAAAAATTATTTAAGTACAATATTTTGGCAAAAAATGAACATAGAATGACCCATTTTCAAAATATTCTCTTTTTGTGAAAAATGTATCTATTATAATAATATTTTGCCTGTATATAGTTCTCAGACCTCTATAAAGAAGCTCAACAAGAATTTTTGAAATATATAACTTAGAAGTGGGTTTATCCATGTTTTCCGACAACAGAGGGGAGAAATTTTTAAGAAAAAAAACGCCGATAATTATTTCAATGGTTTGTAACTCTGAAAATAGTGTGAATGTTTCAAAAATTATAGTTGAGCCTCTCTACTGAGGTTTGAGATATATAGAGGCAAAATATTATTATAATAGAAGCATTTTTCCCAAAATTAGAATATTTTGAAAATGGGTCATTCTATGTTCATTTTTTGTCAAAATATTGTACTTAAATAATTTCTATTGTAATACTATTCTTAAAACAATTTTATACACATTTTCTGATATAATTGACACTAAATATCATGAAAATTATCCATTTATGCGCTTTTTTAAAATCATGGTTCCGAACGTAGTCGGATACCTTAAGGCAAGTTAAGTAAAATATGTATGTGTATTAATATATTTATTTTGATATTCTGAAATAACTATCTTTTTTTTAAAAAAGGTAATTTCATTTAAACATATTGCAATCATCTCTTGCAGAGGAATTCGTAGCTCATGGCGCCAGTGTCACTTGCTTGGCTCTTGGTCGGAAATCTGGCCGAGTTATGGTGACAGGAGGAGAAGATAAGAAAGTAAATCTGTGGGCAGTAGGAAAATCCAACTGTATCATGGTAAGCAAATGCCTTCAGACATCAAATATAACTTTTCATTCAGAATCGAGTTTTGAGTTTGATTGATTTATTTTGCCCTAAAATGAAACACTGTTTCGTAAAATTTTGAAAAACTGTAAAAAAAAAAACTTTCATTTGAGGTTTTAAATTTTTTTTCTATGTTTAACGTATATGAACCTGTTTCCAATTTTTAATTCATAAAGGTATACGACTACGTTCGGAACCGTGATTTTAAAAAAGTATAGTTATATTATATTTATATTATATTTAAAGTATATTTAGTATCACTTAGATTAGACTACATGTATAAAATTGTTTTAAGGACATCTTGACCAAAAAAATTATTTAAATACAATATTTTGGCAAAAAATTAACTTAGAATAATCCTTTTTCAAAATGTTCTCCTTTTGGGAAAAATGTTTCTATTATAATAATATTTTGCCTGTATATAGCTCATACCTCTTAACAGAAGCTCAGCTATGATTTAAAAAAAATCACATTATTTTCAGAGTTACAACCAATTGAAATAATTATCGGTATTTTTTTCTTAAAATTGCTCCCCTCTGTTGTCCTAAAATATGGATAAACACACTTCTAAGTTATATATTTCAAAAATTGTAGTTGCGCCTCTGTAGAGAGGTCTGAGCCATATAGAGGCGAAATATTATTATAATAGAAGCATTTTTCACAAAAGAAGAATATTTTGAACAAAAAAATTATTCTAAGTTAATTTTTTGCCACTATATTGTATTTAAATAATTGTTTTTGTCAAAATGTCCTTAAAATAATTTTATCCATGTATTCTAATCTAAATGACACTAAATATCATGAAAAATATCCATTTATTCGCTTTTGCAAAATCACGGTTCCGAACGTAGTCGGATACCTAAAGACATTCATTCTATGGTACGGGAATCAATAAAGATATTTTGAATTCTATATATACCTATATGTTGCCGTTAAAGTGTATAATTCTGTTATTTTAAAGAACAACTAGGTATTCCAATAAATAATTAGACAAGTCACAGTTAAAGTATATAATCGGTGATCAATTTTATACTTTACCAAGTTATTCATTGAAGTAACCAATATAGATCATTAAAGGGAAAAATAAACCATTTCAAAGTTGTTTTATAAATTAGTTGATCATAAATAGCTAAAATCTCTGTCGAAAAATAATTTTTTTCCCTATTGTGGATGATTAGTTGCTAAATATAATAAGGGAAAGCGAATTATGTAATTTATTATTTCTCATATTGCTAACATTAAATAAACAGAAATCGAAGAAAAGAATATGTTACAGAAATAAATATATTTAAATATCAAAAAAATACATGTGCTAGAAAGAAAAACTGTTGCGTTATAGAAACATTGTGTAACATTTTCAAACAAAAATGTAAGAAAACATCAATGTAAATTTCATAAAATACCTCAATTTCACTTTTAAGGATTTCTTCGAGCAATGCTTGCTGTGATGAGACTTTGAATTGCAGTGAATATTATTTTTGAAACAATTATTGCAAAGCAGATATAAACTGTTAAATGGCTAAAGGCAGTTAGAACCGGTTCAAGGAACTTTCGAGTGCCGTATTTCATACTTTAACGATGAAGTAATCATTATTCTATACAATACCTAGTTAAATGGGATAGAATTCAATAAATTAATATACTTTAACTACCTAGTTAACTAGTTATTTCATGAAATATCTAGTTCTTTTTTAAAATAAAGAATTTAACACTTTAATGGTAACATATGTACTCTTAAGCAAGTACTATAATTTCTTCATTTATTTTCATTATTGCAAAATATTTTGGCAACATCAATGTTCATCATTGCTAACAAGTGTTACCTTTTTGACACTGAGATATTTCTTTTTCTTTTCCTACTTACATATTGTTTGTAAGACATGCTCGCTGACATTTTCTCGTTGGATTACAGAAATATCATATGCTCTTGAATTTTGTATCCATCTATATATATATATATATAAATCAGTCTCTCTCTCAGTGTATACATATATGTAGTTCTGAAGAATATTATTCATAATCATGAGGAGTGTTGTCTGATATTTTGACTTTTCAAATATTATTAAAATCCTTGTATAAAACCTTTTAAACATAATTAATAAACTATTATTTTTTCAATCAGAAGGGAAAAAAGGAATATGTATGTAAGAACTTCAACTTCCTTTTTGGAAAGAGTAACTTCATTTTTTCCCTCTTTGAAATAGTCTCATTAAAACACTAAAAATTCCATTTCTACATTTTTCAACTTTAAAAGAAAGCCAGTTTTACAAATTTAAGTTTACAAATATTTCATTAAATACATAAGAAAAGTTCAATATTTACTTCAAAATTCAAGTATTTAACATAGTAGTGTACTTTAAGCATTAAAATGTCTTTTAAAAAAAATAATTTAAATTTAAAATTTAGTGGGGTGGAGATTATATTTTTTTTCAAATATTATAGTCTCGATTTGCCTCTAAAATGCAACTAAATATACTTTTTTTATGCTTCTATTAAAATAAGTAAGCGAATTTCAGCCGAAAACAAAATATCAGAAAAGAGGGAAGAAAAACTCTTTTACCCACAAAAATGTGAGAAAGGGACAAATCAATGGTAACAAAAGCCGAAAAGTAACGTAATGGTAAAATTGAGCGCGAAAATGCGGCATGCAGAACAAAAACAGGAGTATATGGAGCTTGAAATGAACTTGATAAAGGGATTATCCAGAAAAACTCCGAAAATTCCGGGAATGGACCAAAAATAACAGCCTCAAAGTGCCCTTAGTACCCATGTTCATTAGTTCCCAGAAAAAATTTCAAGTTCACTGAACACATCATAGCCATTGTTGGTCATTATCGGAATTATTTCTTGGATATGAGTACTGGAAAACCCTAGGCTCAACGCTCTGGGGATTTAAGCACCGTATTACAAGTAATGGAAATGTAAGGGAGAAAGAACAAATCGATAAAACCAAGGTAATGGCCCCGCCATAACGTTTTGTTTTTCTTTTTGTTTCACTGTCCGACCTTAACATCACTAGGTTCAATGACCTTTGTATGAACGTGACCACTTTAACACTCGCATTTAAAGCTCCTGGAAATTTAATCTCGAGTGATTCATGATACTTTGGCGAATGTTTTTGCTCTCTCGGGGTTTCTGGGTATGGGCTTCTAATTACCTACACACCAACTGACACGATGGAATTGCATTATTTGGCGAGATTTCACGGTCAGGGGACAATGTCCGTTTTGGCTGAGGTTTTGTGCAAGACTCTTAGTAATTGGTTTCAGTGTCGGATTTTCGTTTCATAGTGAGGTACATTTGATTAAAGGCGTGGTGAAAGGGGTTTTCGGAGAACAAAGAAGAAATAAGACATAATGAGAGAGTGCGTATTCGCTTACGGAGAACCATTTAATATATTTTCGTATATTATTTAATAAAAAAAATATTTTTTTTATCCATCAGTTTAATGAATTTTGCGAATAGGAAGGGATTCTACAAATCAATCCGTATTTTGTGGAATAAATTTTGCATCGATTTAATGCAATACGGTGTACATTTTGTAAAACTTGTGTGTATTAAGTTTTGCAAAACAAATAATGTGTATTTTAATTGCAATGTGTTCATATATCTAAATATCAATATGTTGAGTATTATTTTTACGTATATACTTTGAACGTTATAATTAAATTTCCACTTTACTATAAGAGTGACTTTAAAAAACAATGCTTTGTAAGAATCTGTCTCTTATTCGAATTAAAAATTCCTGTTAATATATTTGCTTGCAATGGGATTGTAAATGAATGAGACTTAAAAATAAATTTTAACAAACACAGGGGCGGGGGTCTAAAAATTCTGCAACTAAATTTCAAGAGTCTTTAAATGGAAATTCGTATTTTTTATTTATGTTCATAATATATAATATAAATAAAAACAGATACTTAATTTATCTGCTTTACAAAAGAAGTATAAACATGTAGAACATAAAACATCAATGATTTTCAATCTAAAAATAGAAAATAAACTATGACTCACAATATACTCGAAGCAAAATTTCAAAATCTTGAGAAAAAAAAAGCCGTAGTTTGACGAATTATTTAACCCCCATGGGTCTATGACGACCGGCAAGGGGACCACGTGAGCGAAAAAATAATTGGGAGGCCCATGAGTTGTAAATGGAGGTCTTCGCGTGATAGTAGCTCTCATTAAACCAGATCATGACTTTAATATTAAAAGGAAATGTAATCAAATGCAAATCAGATTTCCCTCCTTTAACAGATTTATTTACTTATTTTAATGAGGTTAATTTGTAATTACAAGGGGACAGTATAAATTTTGTTAAGCAGGGACCATTATTTCAGCGTTTTCCTGCCAGAATTATGCCAAAGGAGCATAATATTAGACGCCATGAATTTTCGCAGTTTTTCAGTTGACAGCAGGAAATCTGCCATTAAAATGACGCTTTAATATACGTTCAACATTCAAATTCCCTTTATTCAGATTCTGTAGGTGGTTATGGTGGTTTTTATGGTTAAACAACAGTAGTAATGAATTCGAATGGTCACATTGAAAAAAAATGTCATATGAAAAGAGGAACTGATTGGAATAGGCATTAAAGAAAATCTTAAAGAAATATTTAGAACGGATGTCAACAATTTTGTCTTTAAAAAGTCGTACCTATTATTTATCCCAAATTATGGAGTATTGTGCGAAATTTCTTAGTTGCCTTTCCTAGGGATAAGGATTTTCAGCTTGGCTGCCTATCTCTACAGTAAAAAGAAAGAAAGAAAAAGACTGGACACTACTAACCAAAAAGTTTCAGGGTTAAACCTAACAAAATTGAAGTCAAATGTTGAAAATTTGCTATTGAAGTACTCGGTTCATCTCTTCCATTAAAGTACTTGTTTGTTGATTAGTTGTTTTATGTATTAATTAAATTTCAGTTTAATTAGTTAACATGTATTTCTCAAGTTTTAGACACTACACTTATATACAGTTATAAATTTGTCTAAATGGCTTAAACTTCCAACTGTAGTGAAGTGTAGTTGTTCATAAGCTGCCAAAAAGACATTTAAGTTGATAAATTTGTAAAAATTCCATATTAGGTAAGCAGGGTTCTACTCAAAACCGAAAAACATGACAAGGGGTCTATGAGACAAAAAGTTCTGGAAAATCAGGTATATATGATACTCGGAAACTAAAACAATCAAAATGTAGGTTATAACGCACAGCAGATCATAGAACAAGGAATTGTAATCTATTAATTGCGATAAGAGCATAATATGTGAAACAGATGAGCTGCTGATACGATGACGATTATTAATCCGTAACAGATATGAAGCTTTCTGAACAAAAAATACCAACAATTTTTAAACAAGACATTCAAAGCCTGTGAAAATTTGACTTATATCTTGATCTCTGCATCACGTATCTAAGATAAATATTACATTTTAAAGGTTTTCCAATAAGACAAGTGACAATTTTTTCTTCTCTGGACTGGAAAGCGCAACGGTAAGCATCTATTTGAATGCTTTTTAATTATTTCTGTAGTGGGACTGACATTGTAACCTACATCACTTACTTTATTTTTTTTCTTTGTAGTCAAACAAGGGATAAAATTTTATTTTTTCGTATGAATGGTTAACTTAAATTCTAAGGGATATGTTTTTGTTCCTTCGTTACAAATAGCCTAATGAAAGGGATCATTCATAATAAAATTTGTAATTTTCACAGCAGCTGATCATAGTTCATTCGAAAAGAGTTAAGCCATAATGCTTGTCAACCAATTATTCAATTAACATAATTTCGGGAAAAGGACTTTTACTTTACGAATTCAAGTTTTTTACAACTGTCTGTTTTTTTTTTCGACTTTAAATTATGCTTGCATTTCTAATGCTATATTTTTTATTAATCATAAAAAGTATTTGAGTTGTGGGTAGGTGTGATTAAAATACTGTCCCCGATGTTTTAAATAAACGATTAAAACTTTTGACAGTAAAATTTTTTTCTATTTGGCATTTCTCAAATACTATGTTTGCACAAATTGATACATAATAAACTTACAATTTTTAAAATGGGAAATAATTGAAAAATTCAAAAGTATATTTTTTTATAACTCAACATATTAAATAAATTAATAAAACAAATTAGAGTTGTATTGTAGAACAACTTTTACGTATTGAGAAGCATTCCTTAATCCAAAATTGCACGCAATTCTATTAAACAATTTAACACATATTTGTAAAAAGATAATTTTTCCAGTTTTTTTTTCTTCGCAAAGTAAGTACTTGTATCGGTGTACCGTCAAAGGATTCTTAAAAAAAAAAGAGACAACATGGGAGAGGAATCTAAATAATTGCTTTATATAGGGTAATTTTTCGTCCTTACAGATTTTTTCTAAATGCATCTAACATTAAAAGTCGGATTCAAACGAAATTTAAAGCATATTAGATATTGAATATCCCCCTCCCTAATTTATACAACGCACTTGTATTTCGCAAGTAAAAAGTTCTGTTTTAGAGGTTAAATAATCGCTTAACAGATTATTGTTTGTTACGCAATGGGCTGAGAACCATTTGAACCACTAATATTGATGACAATTTCAATCAGGTTTGGTAAAAATTATGAAAATTATTAAGTATTAAGGACGCTTTTTTTAGATTGTATGAAATCCATTTTCTTGTTACAAGTTTGGGCATATTCTCTATAAAAAGCTATAAGCATGTAGTGTTTTTTTTTTTATTAAATTTCATTTTGATTATTTATAACGGGCATTCAAATGAAACCCTGTCACTAATGGAAAGTAATGGTATCGATTTTATTAACTCAAAAATATAGTTATACACAGTACACATACTCAAAAATAGTCGCCAAAACTGTTGGCACATTTATCATACAGGAAAATAACGCCTTTGGATAACATGCCTAGTCATTTCGACTTGATGGCTCGTCTAAGGTTCTGTAAAGTGGCTTGATAACGCTGGATATTGATGGTAGTTCCCCGTTCGAGGAACTTTATAAGCAGTGGGCCCTTGAGGTAAAAAAGAAGGACATCATGACCTTACCAGAAATGGTGTGCACGGCCTTTTATTTCTTTGGAGGTGTTGAAGTCACACGTTTCCACTGCTTGCTCTGACGCTTGCTTTCGGATTCAAAATAGTGACCAGTGATAATCGGTGACAGAAAGCGTATTCCTTCTCATGACATATTTACAGATGACTCAAAGACAGCGCCATTCGAGTATTACGCTGTCGGCGGCCAGTTGGTGGGGAACCCTCTGCGCACAAAGTTCTCAAAGTTCAAGTATTGATGCATTATGTCCTGAGTGGTGCCCCCGCTAATACGCAAAAACCGATGGATCTCCTCCACTGTGATTCTGTGGTTGTCCAAGACTAAAGCATTCACTTCCATACAAACTGAACTCACCGTACACAGCCTTCATCTGTAAATGCACATTTTACACCTCCAACTCCCTCCTCCGCTAAAACTCGAATCACTCCTCGTTGTTCCTCCTCCCTCGCTTGCATGTTCAGTAGTGGACGATAGCTTGTGTGACCATTTTCTCTTAGACGTGAAACCACACAGTCGCAATGAAACGCCAAACGTTGCAAACGCGTCAATATCTCTACCGACAGATAGTGCCATGTTGCGCGGTGCCATTTATAATGCAAAGTTAGACGCACTGCCGAGTTTCATTTGAATGAACGTAATATAAAACATACAAATTTTCTTTTTGTATCTTCTTACTTAGCATAGTTTTCTTAACAATTATCTTATCTTTCCTCATGAGGGGAAATATGTATCCTTAGAAATCGATGAACTACTAGGAGATATTTTAATACTGATTGATACAAAATTGAACTTATTGACATTTCAGTTTTAATTTGATGAAATTTCCTTTGATTTAACTATCCATTAAATCGATTCTAAAGTTGTTGAGTTAAATTTACCTAAAATTCCATCTAATTTTTTAAATAAAAAAAAAAAATTTAGTTAGAAATAAAATTTAAATACAAATTATATGTTATTTTAAAATTAAAGTGTAATTCATTTAAATCATAAATTCTATAAAAAAAAAAGATAAAACATATGCAAACATTTTTAAATAAAACAAATTGAAGAAAAAAATCTGATTTTATGTGATTCCGTAACACATTCCGTGTAATAGCAATATTTATATTAAATCATTTTTGTGATACTTGTTTATAAATTATTGTGCATATTTCAATATGTGCACAATTTTAATAGTAGGACGTTCTATACCCAGTGATACATCTCTCAATACATCTTTTTCCTTCGTAAATGTTAACTTAAAATAAATTTATAATAAACAGAAGGAGAAAAAAGGAAACTTATTTGGAATTTCTCTGTGAAAACATGATCCATATTGGAATAAAACATATCAGAGCACTAATATTAATTACAATAACATAATTTGTCCAACTGTAAATAATAGTAATAACATAAAAATTGAAATCAAAAATAAAATCAAGATGGCTAGCAGATGTTACCACGGATTGCAGAACCGTGCGGATGTTATCCATGATAATAAATGTTATCACGGATTTAAAATTTAAATCTAAAATATGAATAGCAAAAGAAAAATACAGTTATACAAGACTCTAGTTAGACCAATTGTTTTGGCAGCGAATGTTAGACAATTAAAAAAGAAAACGAAGAGAAATTGGTGACTTTCGAGAGAAAAATCTTACTAAAAAAATTCTGGTGCAGTTAGAGAAAACCGAATCTGCAGAATAGGATACAACCTTGAACTCCAATCAAAATACAAAGAACCCAGCATAGTCTAAGTGATCAAGGCTTCCAAATAAGGTGGCTAGGACAGAAAATAACTTCCCAAACACCAGAGGAAAAAAGGAAGACAAAGAACAAGGTGGATGGATAAAGTACAAAAGTGGTTGAAGGACTTGGGAGTTAACCGCGATGGAAGAACGTAGCATCAAATAGATCGAGATGGTCTAGGCCAGGGGTGTCCAACCTGCACCCCGCGGGCCGCATGTGGCCCACCTTGAATAATTTTGCTTTATTACAACTTTACAAAATTCGACTATTTATTCAATATTTTTGTGTGTGTTCAAAGATTTTTTTTTAGTAAAAAATAAATTCCATAACTGTTATTATTTAATCACGTTGCTTCTGTTACTGCGAATCTCTTTTTTTTCTAAATTGACACTTATCAAACATAAATCGTACTCAAACATAACGCACTCAAATCTGCAACATCAATTACGATACGCAAATACTCATGCATTGAAGTCGACTTGCAAACAATAAGTGAAAGAGTTGAGAAACAGATATATCACTAATTAAATAAATTAAATATTATTTTATCATTGCATTATTATTAATATACTATCTATGATTGTATACATGAAAAACAATGAAAACAATAATAATATACCAGTCTGTTTTAAATTTTCACTCTAACAAATGTTTGTAATGGATACAAATCTAATATAAAGATATATGTATATATATATATGCGGCCCGCGGGACTGTAAAGTTCTTCCGAAGTGGCCCGTGGGACTGTAAAGTTCTTTCGAAGTGGCCCGCGAAGTCATTTGGGTTGGCCACCCCTGGTCTAGGCCGACAAAGACAGCCTAGGCCAATTACCGGCTGCGGTGCTTGGAAAAAAGAATATAATTTGATAGCGTTTTTTTATGTTGTATTTTTATGTAATTAAAAATAGATTTTACAAATGTTTGTTAAAACTTTATTTTTCAATTCCTACTATCAGCTCACAATCTCTATATAATAGGTTGGGGGAAAAGAAATCCATTATTTTCGCATGAAATTCAAGACTTTTTAACATGCTTTGAATTGTCCGATTTGGGTCACATATGCACCATTTTGTTGCATAATTTGTTGTCATTTGAAAGATAAATTCATAATGCCTCTCTCATAGAAGTCTTGGTTCTTATTGGCGAAAAACTCTAGTAATCGATTTTCACAATCTTGTCTTGATCTCAATTTCTTATCACTCAGGAAGTTTTGCAATGTCAGAAAAAGGTGGTAATCACTTGGTGCCAGGTCTGGACTGTATGGTGGATGCATTAAAACTTCCCAACTAAGCTCCCAGAGTTTCTGGCGAGTCACTACAGACGTGTGTGGCCTGGCGTTGTCCTGATGGACCACAACACCTCTTCTGTTGGCCAATTATGGCCGTTTCTGGTCAATCGCAGGCTTCAAGTGGTCCAGTTGCTTAAAGCAGAGATCAGAATTTAGTGTCTAGCCATACGAAGGAACTCATAAAAAATTATTCCTTTCCAGTCCCACCAAATACACAGTAATACCTTCCTGGCCGATAGTCCTAGTTTGGCCCCCGTTTGAGCTGCTTTACCTCTCTTTGACTACGATCGCTTTCTCACAATATTGTTGTATGTGACGAATTTTTCATCCTCAGTCACCATCCGTTTAAGAAATGGGTCGATTTCATTCCGTTTGGCCAAGGCTTCGCAGATGGAAATTCGATCCATCATGTTTTTTGGTGTTAATTGGTGTGACAAACAAACTTCGAGCTTATTTTTGAATCCAACTTTGCGTAAACGGTTTAAAACAGTTTTGTGGTCAATCTTTAGCTCCTGAGCGATGCTACAATTACTAGCATGCCGGTCTACTTCGATTATTTATGTGATTTTATCGACATTTTCGACGACGGGCCCTCCTGAGCGAGGTGCATTTTTAACATCAAAAATACTTATACGGTATCGACAAAACCAAAATTGCACGTAACGAGCTGTTACAGCATTGGCACCATGAACACCATGCACAATTTCTGCCACCTGGCTCGCATTTTCGCTTTTATCAAAGAAAAACTGTAAAATTTACCGAATTTTCTCTTTGTCGACTTCCACTTTTAACACACTGTAACTCACAACTGAATGGACCAAAAAAAAAGAATTATTTTAGCTTAAATTGTTACTATGACAACGAGCATAAATTTGACATTGTTTGATTAATACTTCACGAGATATCGACACTACAACCATCTACCGAAAAAAAATAATGGATTTCTTTTTCCCCAACCTAATATTTATTTATCTTGTTAGAGTTTTCAATCGTTAATAAAATACATTTTAAAGTTCTCAATTGAGCTGAAATTTTATATACATGATTATTTTGGATGACAGTACATTAATTTAATTATAATTAATAAAAATCAATTGAATTCTTTGATTAAAATTAATTATTATATACATGATTATTTTGGATAAAAGTACATTAATTTAATTATAATTAATAAAAATTAATTGATTAAAATTAATTCTTCAAAGAATTACAACTCCAGCCACGTTGACATCAGTTTGGCGACTTAGCGACCCTTTTGGTGACTTGTATCGAAACTTGAAAAGGTTTTTTTTCCCCCACAGTTTAAAGCACTCATTTGAGCTGAAATTTTCTATACACTATTGTTTTTTGTAAAAATACGATAATTTAATTATATTTAATTAAAATTAATTGACGAAAACTAATTATTTAAAGAATTACAAATACAGCCACGTTAGTTGCATTTTTAGCAACTATGGTCAAAACTTTAAAAAAAAAAATTTTTTTCTCTCATGTTTTAAAGCATTCAGTTGAACTGAAATTTTATATTCACGATTGTTTTGCATGATAATACGATACTTTAATTATAATTAATAAAAATTAATTACCACTTAATATTATGATTCTTTCATATGTATATACATATTTATATTTTAATTGCAATTAGTTAATAAAAAGTAGCTAAAATAAAACTTTTCTTTGTTGATCTAAGCAGGAATTGGCTTAAACATTTTTTTTTTATATTACTTGTTTTAATGAAAAAGCTATTTGCTGCAGAATCAATAAAAAAAAAAGGAATAAACACACAGTGAATCAGCAGATTTGACACTTTGCAATATTTTGCTGACTTATTCATTTGCTTATTTTGATAATAATGAAATCAACAGTATCGCAACAGAAAAAAAAATTAAAAGAAATTCATAGCTATGCAGTAGAAATTAATTACCGTATAAAAACAAATTAATGAGGATTTAACATTTAAGTAAGCATTTTTAGCAAAGAGAAAAAAAGATGAAAA
>BMAV01014316.1:194529-208252 GCA_019973955.1 Trichonephila inaurata madagascariensis | reverse complement strand
TTAACATTTAAGTAAGCATTTTTAGCAAAGAGAAAAAAAGATGAAAATAAAAACGAAAAATTTAAATATATTTTTCTTTACCCAATTAAAACGCATTCTATAAAACTCCCTAGTGGGATCTTTTTTTTTCTTTTTTTTTAAATTAATGAAATAATACAGTATTTCTAATCTTAATATTGTGATCTCTTGCTTAAATATTGTACGAAATTAATTACCTTCTAGATACTGGCATCTTTTACGATGCAATCTCGTCCGCAAAGGCTAAATTAATTTTCTGCAGTTTATCTAGTTTTTACTTTATCATATACATTATCTTACTTCCCGATTTTTTTGTTTTGTTCCGTTTTAGTTTTCAAAATTGTAAAGCTTATAAAGTCCTCAATTTATTAGAAAGCTCTTAACTGTTTAAAAGAATCTTTAGTATCTTTGCATTCTTTCATTTTTTTCTTGAAGTTTCTTCTTTTCGCCTATTTTTTGCAGTCTTTTTATTTTACATCCAATTGCTGCATTTAACAAAAATTATATTTTGTGTAAAGCATTTACTTTTATATACATATTTCAGAAAAATTTTATCGTTATTTTTTAAATTTTTAACCGTACTTTAAATTGCATAAAAGTGAGAGTGATAAAATTTAAAACGGTAGATATTATTGCTCAGTGTTTTCAATAATTTCTTTGAATGTCTATTTCTCACAGTCTATTTCATTGAATATACTGCAAAATTATCTTAACAGACATTTGGATAATTTATTACTAAGCAAATGCCTGGTCACTGACCATTAGGTCTGTAAGTTTTATAATGTGTTAAACTACAACTTTTTTTTGGAAATGCGATTTTAATCCAGTTTATCAATGTAAACGTAGGGGAGCTCTATAAAGGAAAAGAAAAATAAATACAAAAAAAGTAAACAAATGAATCTCTTTTTAGTATCTTCTTTATTAAAAAAATAGTTATTAATACTTTTTACACATCATTCTGTATCAAGCCGACTGGTGGCGTAGTTGGTTTGTCGCTGGCTTTTTGCACCTAAGGTTGCAGGTTCGACACCTTACCAAGTCGGTGAATTTTCATAATGCTGAAAAATCGACAGTAACATGTCGTATAATCATGCGGCATGTCAAATAACCCTTGAGTGAATGTTTGCCTTGGGTGTTTTGGACAAAATTAAAAATTCCTAGTACAAGTCCACATCATAAGAGCTCAGATGTCTCCCTCTGGGGAAGAAACTGTGTCAAAATTACCTGCGGTAATTGGTATCACCTATATGGTGCCGCACTACAAAGTTATGCAAGCTCCTGGGGAATGTACTAGGTCTCTAGGTATTAATAAAAATACCAATCCGCAGGCCTCATTAGGAAAAAACCCTTCTCTCTTAAATATAAAGATAATTTAGATGTATCTCATTTGCATTCAAATTTTTGACAAATTGAAACTAATATATTTAAGGTATTGATTGTCTAGGTCTGATAGGAAGGAATATTAAGTTCTCTCTCTTTCTCGTTTCTGTGAATAATTTATTTAATTATTTTCATGCTCAGTTAATCTTCTTTAATTTTATGAATAATTTACAGCAATATCAATCTGTTCCTCACTTTTTAAAAATCTTAAAAATGTGATGACTTTCAGAAGTTTATTAAAATGTGTAAAAGATCCTCATTTTTCAGTATGGAGTCTTTTTAGAAGCATCGATATCCGAATTTTTGAGTCGCAAAGTTCTTTAACATGTGTCAATAAGTTACTGGAATTCACATCTACAACATATTAAATCGCAGGCATACTAGTCGAATATTTAAGAATCCTCTTTGAATGTTCATATGCCCTTATCAGAACAGAATATGTTATTGAACATCGTATATTGAAATCAAATGAACTTTACCGAAGAAAAGATTGGAAAACACATCCACATTATTTCGCATTGTTTATCCTCTTTTCCGTCAATTGTTTATGAGATATTCAAGTAAACAACATTTTTAAATTCTTTTGATTATGTAAAAAAAAAGTGACATTTTCTACAAAATAATGTTTTGACCGGATTTCAAGAAGATGTTTAAGAAAACATTTATTTACAAGAAGAAACAATTATTTTTACTTTCATTGTGATTTTTTAAAAATATATATGTATGCATTTGTTCCAACTAGTAAACATCTTTTTGACTTTTTTCTTGTAGCTTTTATTTTATCGATGAAAAAAACAAAAATGTTTAGTTTCCTTTTAAGAAGAAATGCGGTAAAATCTTTATATGTTGTTCACGGCATCCTATCGCCTGAAGTCTTTACAAACAAACACATTCTTAATCTAAATAAACATTCATCTTCGATATTTTGTTACGCTTGATCTTTTAAAATGACAATTTTGCAATCTTATTTCCAAAAGGAACAATTTCTTTCTGAAATATTTCCAGCAGACATAACGTGAAAGAAATAAAAATTTATTTAGAAAAGGAACCTACAAGACAACTTTAAAAAATTATTTCTTATTTGAAATAAACAACGTAAAATATCCGATTTTGATTGACAAAGTATTTCTCATTCTCTTTTAGTATCAATATTTATTTTATAATGGCTGCATAATTTTAACCGAAATAATGTCTGCATGCTCCAATAATAAAAAAATGAAACGGGAATTTAAGGGGGATAGTACCTTTGGAGTTTTGAAATTGCATATTTTGACATATATATTCGATTCCTCATAAACCAGTAAGTTCTTCTCCTTTTAATATGAGTTTCATACAGCTTGTGCAGTAAAGTATACAAAGTTTAAAATAACAGAATATGCTTTGGTATGGAATTATTGTATCTTTTTAAAATACCATAAAGTATGAATACAAAAATAATAAAAATTAAATAGCTTTCTTTCTGTTACCCACAAGATAACTTTTGAAAGACTTACGGTAGATTCTGTATTTTTATATAAAATTAAAGCTAAAGAATGACTGTATTCTGTAAAGCTCCAATTTTAAATTTATCTGATATTTTAGTATTTTTTTAAAAAATAAAAGAAATTAAAACAATTAAAATTACTATTTTTTTGTGATATTTATTGTATTACAAAATAAATTCTGCTGATCCCATAGGCATACAGAATACAAATCTACAGGTACAGTATACATATAAAATATCGTAGATCTGCAACTGATTCTTTTTTTAAGGTATCCAACTACGTTCAGAACCGTGATTTTAAAAAGTGCATAAATGGATAATTTTCATGATATCTAGTGTCACTTATATTAGAATACATATATAAAATTGCTTTAAGAACACACACATTTTGACAAAAAAATTTATCTAAATATAATATTTCGGCAAAACATTAACTTAGAATAACCTTTTTCAAAATGTTCTTTTTTTGTTCAAAATGCTTCTAGTATAATAATATTTTGCCTGTATATAGTTCAGACCTCTGTACAGACGCTCAACTACGATTTTTGAAAAATTAACATTATTTTCAGATTTACCACCAACTGAAATAATTATCGGCGTTTTTTTCTTAAAATTTCTCCCCTCAGTTGTCGTAAAACATGGATACACCCACTTCTAAGTTATATATTTCAAAAATTCTGGTTGAGCCTCTGTATAGAGGTCTGAGCTATATAAAGGTTAATATGATTATATTAGAAGCATTTTTCGCTAAAGGAGACTATTTTGAAAATTGGTTATTCTGTGTTCATTTTTTGTCAAAATATTGGACTTAAATAGTTTTTTATTGTAATATAATTCTTCAGACAATTTTATATACATTTTTTAATCTAAGTGACACTAAATATCATAAAAATTATCCATTTATACGCTTTTGAAAAATCTCGGTTCCGAACGTAGTCGGATACCTTAATCTTGTAGGAAAGTGGGAAATTCAGAAACTCAGAAAATCAAGTTTAAAGAATAAATTTTTAATTTGCATTCAAATAAATCCTTTTACACTTAAAATGTATCCATTTCATATATTGAGGCTCCTTTTTCCATAAAGTGCTCGTGCATATTTTTTTTCTCATTCTGAGTGTTTTACGAGCCTATTTTGTTGGAGATACAGACAATTTCTACTCGCTTTCTATATTCACGCCTGATAATCAGAAATAACACAAAAAAAAACTTTATTTTAAAATCTAGACCTTTCATAATATCTTGGCGGTTAGCTATTCCATCATCAAATATCGCTGTTGCTTCATTCTAGATCAGTATCAATTGTTGTTTTGGAACCTGTGATAGTAAACAACAGAAAATTCATAATCTTGTAGAAAGTACATATGACAAAAAAACAACAAAAAAAACGCACTTTTCTCAATATTTTTTTATTCACACACAATTCCTCTCTACTTTAACTCACACTCTCTATTTATTTATTTATTTATCTTAGAGGAATTTTCAATCGTTAATAAAATGCATATCAAAGAGCTCATTTGAGCTGAAATTTTATGTACATGATTACTTTGGATGACAATACAATAATTGAATTATAATTAATAAAAATTAATTGATTAAAACTAATTATTTAAAAAATTACAAATACAGCCACTTTGGCGACAATTTTGGCGACTTGTGTAAAAACTTGAAAATGTTTTTTTTTTCTCACGTTTTAAACATTCAGTTGAGCTGAAACCTTATAGACACGATTGTTTTGAATGACAATACGATACTTTAATGATAATTAATAAAAATTAATTACCACTTAATGTTGTGATTCTGTTATATGTATATACATATTTATATTAATTGTAACTATTTAATAAAAAGTAGCTAAAATAACATTTTTCTTTGATCTAAGTAGGAATTGACTTAATTTTTTTTATATTACTCGTTATATACTACAATAAAAGTGTAAAAAGTATTAAAAAATGACTACATTATTTATTGACAAAATTTTCAGTCTTATTGACTGAGATGAGTTTTAGATATATATACTACTTGTGGTTACTCTAACTTCGTAGAGATCGTGAATGCATTATGTATACACATTCATAATTTTTTTTTCTCGATTTTTTTTATTTCAACACGTGGAAACCCTGAGTATGCCTTGTGGAACCCCAGGGTTCTGTGAAATGCAGCTAGAAGGCCACTGGCTTAAACCAACTGCTTCCAAACTCCTTCAACTCGCGGGGCATTTTTCTTACTCATGACGCTCTTCGTAAATCAATATATGGCTATTATACATGAAAGATAAAAACCTTTCAAAAATTCCTAAATTCCCCTGCGAAATCGTCACGACTCTTCGGGGTTTTGGGAATGAGTGAGTGTTTATTATCGTCAAAATATAAAGCAACACGAGACTCATTGGCGACGGACGCATGTTTGAATCATAGTAAAGAGACGAGGATGACACCCGAGTTGGAATTCTCAATCTCCGAATTTCCATGCCTCACCAGTGTGATGACTTTGAACCTCGATAGTTTTAATGTGCATCAGACCCTCTTCACAGCGGGTTTCCATTGACACTAGGATCGATTTCATCACCCACCAATCTTCCGGGACCACTCAGAGCATTGGAAAGAAAGCCTTGTCATTTAATTTGAAAAAAAAGGTCAAATAGTTATTCATTTAAGCAGGTGAATTTTCTAAACTTGTTGAAATAGAATCACAGTTACAGTGAAACCTTTATATATAAATAAATTGAAAGTTTTCGAGAAAATTGCTCCTTAAATTCTACAAATTATGTAGTATGCTTGAATGCTAAATGTTTCACATCTTGTACTATATCGTCTGGTTCCAATTCTCATTGTAGTAATGCCTTCCTTTATTTAATTAGCTTCTTAGAATATTTTAGATAAAAATATTACCAATAATATTATTTAGCTTCAAATACTGTTTTAGGGATAAGACATTGGACAAACATATATATGTTTTTGCCTAATTAATTTATTTGTCTTATATTCCACCATTTATAAAGTATTTCTTTGTAGGAAATAAAAAATTGTTTCTATTAAAAATTTAATATAAAAATTCATTGGCCATTAGATTTTTTTAATATGCGCATAAACGTTGCAAATAATGCGAAAAGCTTAATAAAATGAAAAGTTGGAATTAATGCATTAATTGAAAACTAAATATTAATTAAAAATTCCTAATAAGGTTGAAATTTATATTAAATTTTCTCAAATATGGAAATGCAATTTAATTTTCCTTTTTTTTAAATTTTACACTTATTTAAAAAAAATAAAATAAAACAAGAATAAATCCAAATTAAAATAAAAACTATTTAAAAAATTAATACTAATCTAAATTTGCTTTTAAGGCTGATATCTACCATCTAATTCTTTAAGAATACATATTTAATCTGAATACAAATTATTTTCAGAGTGTGATTTCTGTATCACACCATAGCGACCATTTCGTTAAGACGTTGCCAAATGCTGCAATGTATAGTCAATAGGGGAAACCATTCCCAACACTGTCTAACACAGTAACAATGTCAGCATTTGGAGACATTTTTTAATTGGCGACATTTTTCGACGGTATTATACGTAAGTATCAATTAATGGTATTATAAACCCATTAATATAAAGGAATGACCAGTTAAAAGCATACGCATTTAAAACTCCTCATAATCAAGTCGAAATGATTGTCTAAGTGGCAATTAAGACTGTGAAAAACGACTGCAAACTGTAGCTAATTAATCTGAATATCGCTTGTCACGCCATCTTTAATTATTGCATTAAAAAGTGAACATGAATAAATTTGGATTATTTCCAAAAAAACGTCGGTTCATATTTTCTATCACAAAGCCCCAATTCTATACTTTATAATTAACCTCACGTGTCAGAATACTTTAGTGTGTTTTGGTGTTCGACATTTTTTTTTTAACTTTTCATTTAGACTTGGGCTTAGGCTTAGAGAAACTAATGTTAAAATCATAAGGCTAAAGTGTAGAACAGGAGAGGGGAGGCATTGGATTTGGCGATTTTTATCTACATATCAAAGTGAGATAACGAATTCATTCTGGCAATCTGTATAATTTTCTAACCCTTGATTTTTGATCTTTCGCACATAATATCACATGTTCTATTTTTATTAATTGCTATTGGTTATTTGAGAAAAAAATTTCGGATGTTTTTAAAAAGGCAGACACTTTTCAAATTAACAATTCCACCGTTTATTTTTTAATTTTCATTTTGCTTTTAGATTTTGTCCTTGAAGGATTTTTTGAATTTTTCTGTGCAATTTGTAAATATTCGATTTTCCAGTTTTTCGCTTGTTCCTTCGACTTAACCAGCCCACGCTTTACAGAGTCCTTTGTAATCCCGTTTTAAATACATAAGTTATTAAGAGAAAAAGAATAAAGACACTTTTAGAAAACTAATAAATTGGTTTTAATACGTTTCATATGATTTTCAAACAATTTATCTATCGCATATTTGCACCTGATTCTGTAATTTAACTCCCACCTGAATATTCAACATTTGAGTAATCACCCAAAGAAACTTTTTAAATGAAATTTATATTTAATCATCTGTAACAAAAACTAAAAAGAATTAGAAAAAGAAAGGAACGATTAAATTTTTTTTTAAAAAAAGTTTGTTTAAACACGTTTTTACAACGTAACTCTCGACACAAATTAATCAATTTCACCGTAATCAGAGCCATACACACAATCAAAATAATCTTCAGACGATAATTTTGACACCATATATATACTAAACTACCACACCAAAAATAATTTTAAAATTTTTATGTTAATCAGCTCCATCACTTCAATTCGCAGCAATAAATTGTGTATTTCATCCTATGTCAAATTTAAATACTTAGATAGTCTCTTACTAAACATGAGAGCAATAAAATGCAATAATAATTATTTTTCTGTTCTTTTATTACGTGGATATATGAGAGACAAGATTTTATTTCTTATTTCTTTGTTTTTTAAGAGAATTTCTTTTTGTTTTCATTTGGAGATATCACACGAATTAAAAACTGGAACGGTTTTTCTTCCCTCCAAACGCAAATACAATTTTTTTATAAATACATGGTTTTTTAAGTATATCATTACGGAGTTTATTACCTTTGATACTATGCACAAATATATCGCATATTTTGTAAAATTAGAACTTTTCTTATATGTAAAATTACATTTATTAAATTATAAGAAGTATTTGCATATATCATGCTTACTTATGATATTTATATTATACTAGCTATTATACCCGTTCTTCGCAAGAGTGATTTGAAAAATAAAACAATAGATATTGAAGGAAAAAGAAAATTTTTACGTATTAAATTTAAATAAATGGCAAATTAAACAAAGAAAAGGTTTTAGTAGCATATCTTTGCTCAGTAAAAAAACATGTTTGCTAAATTAGAAATCTGTTGGTCTAATAGTTGAAAAATGGTATTTATTTTTATCTATAACGCGCCCCCGTATCGACCATGTGGGTCGACTGTTGGATTTTTTCTTATCTGATTGCCCAAAAAAAGTTATATGATTTCTCAATTGCAAGTTTATAGGTTTAGTTAATCATAAAAAGTATTTTTTTTACACAAAACACCCCTCGCTACCTTTCTTGGATGACAATTTTCGCATAAACCCTTTTTTAGAGGATCTCTACTCCATGAAAGAAACATGCCATCTAAATTTCTAGTTTTAATAGTTCAAAAACGGTATTCTCTTTTGTCTCTATAGTACCCCTTTAACCCCTTGCAACCCCCTTGAGGATCAATTTTCATAAGTCTCTTTTGTAGCGGCGGATCTCTACAGCTTGAAAGAAATATTCCCTGCCAAATTTCAAATCTGTAGGTCTAATAGTTAAAAAACGTGAATATTTTACTGTAAAGGCACTTAGGCCTCACTAGGCCCCTTGGGAGTTTATTTTCATAGAACTTCTTTTGAAAAATGTCTGTACTCTGTGAAAAAAGTACGTCTACCAAAGTTCAAGTCTGGTAGTCTAATAGCTCAAAAACGAAAATATTTATCCTTAACGTCCTTTTTAAGCACTCGCACTACCCCTTGGAGGGGGGGATGATTTTCGCAAAACTCGTTCTTAGAGGAACTGTACTTTATAAAAAGAATTGGCCTATCAAATTTCAAATCTGCAGGTCTAACAGTTCAAAAATGGGAATATTTAGCTTTAATGCCTCTTAATTTCGCATAAGTGGAATATTTTGTTAAAAAAAAGTATACATACCATCTTAGCATATCGCTATGATAACACGATACCATATATATATAATTTTTTTTATAATTTAACTTTATTATTATTATTTTTAATTTGTTAGTATTATCTTACTAATGTTCTAATTCTATTAGTTGATTCAATTTTATCAATTTTAGGAATTATATATTTTTTTAAAGAGTGGATTCATTTCTATTGAATTCATTATTTTAAAAAATTGAAAGTGGCAGATACATTGTAGATCTTGGTTTTTCTTTTTAAGAGAATAACCAAGATCTGTGCCATGGTAATAAAATATTCTAAGCATAGGAGAATTATTTCTGATCAAAGAAATGCGGACACCAAAGTAATCACATTATTGGACGTCCGTAAAAAGTTGAAGATTTTCTACTCAAAGAGCAAGTTCAATGAAGGGAATGGAAACATACAACATAATGTCAACTTTTGTTCATCCTTGCGTTAACAATGCCTTAAGATCCATCAAGAGTCCGGTTAACAAATAAAATAGCACTTTAAGCTCTAACCTCTATTTTTAGGCAAAGAAATATGTTTCAATAAACATTACAAAATACTTTTATTATGTAAACCAGTACCAAAATCGTTGACAATTGCCATCGAGATTTATTTTAAAATTAGTAACGTTGAAAACACGCGAGAACATTTGGTTAACATAATACATCTGCTATAGCTTAACACCACGAATAGTAACCTTCGTAACCAACGTAACCCTGAAATATCCTTTGTACTTGCATTCAGTACAATAGATTTCACAAATAGATCTTTTTCATTTGCAACATATATCTTTAGGAATTTGCGTTTGGTGGAAGTTATGTGGCTATTGAGTGTAATCCGTTAGTGTGTAATTTTCTTGAGTAATCATTTTTTCAGTACCTAATGTTGTTAAAAAATTTATTGTGATTTTCTGGGATTGCACCTCACCATTTAGACACAGAACATTATCACATTACACATCCTTCTAAGAGTTTTGTGTCCACTTATCATTGCTTAAACATTTTATGATTCCATTTAAAACAAAAACAAAAACAAAAAAAACAACCAGAGATTGACTTTATTCATTGTCTTGCCACTCTCATATTTTCCTAGAAATAAGTACTTTTTCTGGATACACAGACGTAATTCATGTGAACTTCCACAAATAACTGGACAATATATTGTCATAATAAAAGTTTTAAAAATATCAGGGATGCCCAAATGAAAAGCGGAAAAATGGAATAAAAAGAATACCTTGATTGGAAATCAAAATAAATTGCCATTTAGCGTTGTAGTACAGATCCCATCGTTTTTATAGTAGTTACGTGCATTCGCTGAGCAAAGATCTTGGTTGATTCTCGAGGAAGTTCTGCATAACTTTCTTTTACCTCATCGTCCAAATAGAAACGTAATGCTCTCTTTCGTGGAAAAAAAGTGTGGAAGATTTCATGGAGATAAATTCGGACTATATGACTGGTGTTCCAACATTTTTCAACAGAATTTTGATAAGCTTGTCTAGGTTTCACAGGTTTGTGCCGACATTGTTACGGAAATCTGATATCGTTTGCCAAAAAAATAAAATTTTCGCACCAATTGATCAAACCAAGCAGTGCTCGCAAAAGATTGCTCTATTCGCTAGCAGATGCTTGAATCCAGCTCACCTTCCTCAATCAGAAACCATAGAAACCGAGCATTGTTCCGATCTGAACATATCGATGAATAGCATTACTTTTCTTTTGATCTATTTCCTCTTCTACAAACAGGTTTTGTTATTACCCATCATGTGTGATGTACACTTCATCCCTCCCTTTATATCCGTGTTCGGTGGCACTGCCGTAGTTGCAATCATTCTGACACAATTACCCATGTCCTCTTTTCATTTTGACAACCCCTTACGCTATTAAAATCTGTTGGGGAAATCGATAATTTATCGTATCAGTATATCCATTTGCATAATGCTGAGTTCCTGATGCCATAACCAAGTGGTTGCGTTAAGATTCGTGACCTCGATGTTTCAGTGGGTTCATATCTTAATTCTACTTAAGACCCGCTGTGTAGAGGGACTATTGTATGTAAAATCTATCAAGACGCAAAGCTCTCCTGTTAATGTAATGTGGAAGTTTTAGAGAGTGTAAAATGCATTTTTCATCATTTGACTGTCGTACAAATTTTAGTAATTTTGAGCCTCGATCAAGTTACGAGGATGGCTCCTGAACTAGTACCAATCCTGTGACGGGGATTCATCGGATTATCTTAATAATCCTCTAGGGGAATCTTTGGAGCCAGAATGGCATTATTTCAATCCAATCCTCTCAAGAAGAAACCGCGATATACAGATTAGTTATTAGATATATATTGGAGCTTTAGTATTCGCGTGTTTGTAGAAAGGAAGAATAATAAAAGTAGAATAGTAGAGGAATAGAATAGAAGAAGGAGACAGAAAGCTGAGGGGCTGATCGCCGTGAAATATTGGTAAGATATTAATTATAAAAGTGTAATTATAGAACGGGCATTAGTTTGTTAAGGAATCTAAGACAGATAAAGATTCTTAGTATGGCTTTTCATAAAGATAGTGATTAGAATTCTAGGCGCTATTTACTTAGAATTTAGATGTACGTTGTATCACTCCTGATTACATTCCTATTAGTAAGACTTGTGTTGTGTTGATCAATATATTTAGGCAATAATAAATTGGGTTTATAATGACGAATTTGGGTGATCAATCATTTCTTCCTTCAAATCTAGGTCGCGTGGATGAAGAGATGGTACCTCTGGGCCATGAGGAATCGCAATCTTTTTAAAACTACTACACCACACCAAATTGAGAACTTTGATCCTTGACTGATTTAACGTGCATCAGTTCATGTGCATGGTGGGTCCTCAGTCGAAAAGTACTCGAAACCACGAATCATTTACTCTAACTACAAGTTCTCGACCAGGACCAATCAGCTACCACAGTCCTGAGTTTTTGTTCGGAACCTATTACAGCAACATTTCAAAATAAACTCTTCTTTTAAACTGAATTACTTTTAAGTTTAAAAGCAATATACCGTAAACTACTGGAATATGTGAAATAAAAAAATGGCCAGAGAATAAAGTTTACCGCCAATAATAATCATTATACTGTAAAGGAAAAACTAAATTCAATATGAAGATAAGAATTGTTGGAAATATAAAGCTAAAATAAAATATTCTAATTCAAAAGTACATAATGGGTTAAACTTATGTGATGTCATAGTTACATGATAAAGATAACAACGTGTTTCTAGCTAATCAGAGTTTAAAAATTCATGTGACATCACAGTCACACGATAAAAGCAATCATGTGCTTCCAGCTAATTAATTCATGCACTTCGTTGTGTGTTGCCAAGTTTTGCTCTTTGCAAAAACTTTCTTTTAAAAAATGTAAATATGTGTGTATACAAATTGCATTTTATTTAAAAGTACATATTTAAAATAAGATTTTTTGAAAATTTAAAATCTTTTTGAAGATTTTTTATAAAGTTTATATAAACATCTTTAAGCAATTGAGTTTTACAAATAGAACAACAAGTGCATTTTGTTTAATTTCTGTTTTGACTTCAATAGAGAACATGTGTTTGTCTTCATCACATGGCTGTCATGTGGATTGAGCTTATTAAAAATATGAAACATTTATTACTTTCGATCAATGTTTAAAATTCACACCAAAATGAAAAAAAAAAATATATAAGGCTCATTTATCGAGTTTTGGCGCAGTGTTAAAATTTAAAAACACGAATAAGAGCCATAGAATCAGAAATACTTAAAGAATAATTTAAAAAAGTAAGAAATGTTATATCAGAGATTTGAACTTTTCAAAAAATAGAAATTTTTAATCAGAGAAATAAGGACATGAAAATACCTAATAACTATGGTTTTTTAATAGAATATTGGGTACAGTCAACAGAAAATGTTTAATTAGATTTATGATGTTGATTCTTTTTCCTACTATAAAAATCGCAAGAAAAAAAATGATTTTGAGGATATGAAGTCATTTTTAAGTAATTTATAAAAAACATAAAATATAGTTACATACCAATATTTTCTAAAACGCAAGTTAATTTATAAGACTAAACATCTCACATGATGAAAAAAAAACTTAAAAATAAGCTTTATTTTTAGATTTTTAGATTTAGTGGCTGCGAGGATTCCAGCATTCTTGTAGGGTTTTTAGAAAGAGAACCCTCACTAAAACTCAAGAATGTTTTTGCATGACAGTCATGAATACACTGCCGTAGGAAACAGCACAATCCAATGTTAAGGCTTCAACAAGCTTCAAATTCCCAACAGGGCAACTTAGACTAGATACCATGGTTAAGAAGGAACAACTTATTCGAGTCCTCTTCAATACTGAATGACATAGATACGATGTCTGTAAACACTCGAGAAGGCGCATTATAGAAAAAAAAAGTATTCATGTGAACCTGGAATTCTGGTATTCCAAGTTTAGATCCGAATCTAATAGAATTTATTTTAAGGTGTTATGTAAAGCGCTATCTTACAAAGAAATCTAAGAATTTAAAATGTATTCTTATTGAAGTCGACTTAAATGCAACGTATTGTTTAAATTGTGGAGTGCATTGCAAACAATTTTTCAAATAAGCTTGCGGAGTATACT